>JARKHS020016468.1:0-20593 GCA_030143305.2 Amblyomma americanum | reverse complement strand
CTGCACTTCGAGCGTTAGCTTCGAGTCTTGAAGGACGATTGCGCTTTGTGATGCGCGGAAAGTCGCGAGCTACGATCGGACTGAGAGGAAATTTGCTTTTTTTTTTCAATTTCTTATCTTTGACAGAAAGAACTGCGTTCAAGCAAATGCAAAACTATACAGGATGAATAAACTTGGGCCAATTTTCTGACACATGCGGGGTTCCTTGAACATAAAGCCCAAAGACTCATTTTATGACCAAGTAGTTTCAAGAGATTTAGGTTTATGCTTTCAACGGAGCCTCACGCACACGGTCCACAGGTTGCGTGCGACACACGTGACCCTCCTAAACCTTCACCCGCCCCACCAAAATCCACCGCTGAGCCCCGCTGGCATTCGCATGTTTTGACATGCCGGTGATTCCTGAGCCTCAGAGTAAGGCCTAGGTTTTGCTTTTGCATTTTGATATTCTATCGAACTTCAGGTCAACATGAAACATCTATGTACTATGTTTACAGTGAAGAACGTCTCCTTGGAGCCCAGGAACAACCGGCCGGCATCACAGTCATGCTTGGAAGCACCTAATCGTGCAAGCAGCGTTTTTTTTTTCTTCTGAAGACGAGCATACGTTCGATCTGATCAAAAAATGCCTGTTGTGCATTCGCAGTGTTTTTTTTTTTTTTTGCGGGCTCTCTAAGCGCCAACAGCGGGGCGCAGACGTTCCGTCGCACGCATCAGATATAATATGGACTGTGCGCGGACAGTCATGAGGCTCGATGCGTGCCAGTGAGTTTGAGATCCCTGGCCCACACCATAGGAGCGAAACGTTGGTCAGGGCGTACTTCAGAGGCGGCGTCAGCCGACGACTACAGGTCTTTCATCGTTCTCCGCAAAGGCGTACAGTTAGTTTTGATTCGGGGATAAGCGTTTGAAGTTGATGACGCTTTTCCCAGGAAGGAAACTGCCGGCGCTCTCTCCTCACCTGCGTTCGTGCATTGATGAATTAAAATAAAAACACACACCGTACAATCTCCTCGGAAAACAAATCTGACGCTGCGCGTATGCCGCCTCTTCTCGAGCATATATATCGTCGCTTTGCTCCGGGACAGACGTCGTGAAGGTTTAATGTGCGACAGGACTGAACACGCGTTGGCGGGCGATACGCGTGTTTCGTGGCTCGTATATTACCGCGGCATCCGGACACGGCGCCACGCAGCAATATCCGCAAACCGAACCGGGGGTCAGGGCTCGTCGCGCGCTCCGTTTTATTGGTAGGCGTGAAAATGGAGCCACGCGTTGCGGTGAGCTCCTGGCCTAATGAACGTGCGCCGGTCGTTTCCGAGAGCAGGCGCAAAAAGCGTCGGCGACTGCGCGGTCGTTAGCGCGTGATGAGCTGACAGCCGATTTGCGCCAACCGATAATCACGGGGAGCAAAGCTCGCGCACTGAGCGCTCTTGCTGCTCCGACCGCGCGCTGGGGAGGAGGCAGAGGATGAGAAGCGACAGTGGGAGAGGGGGGGGGGGGGGGGGAGGTGTGCGATTCGGTATAGGAAGGAGGGACGTTAATGCGCACTTTGTACGTGGCGCCTAATGACGCCGATAACGTCCCGCCGAGCAATCTGGCGCGCTCGATGACTTTCTGGTGATGTGTGCGACGGGATTTTGAGTGAGCGTTCCGTGTGCGTCCGCGTAACGCGGCCGAGGTGGAAGCACGCCGGATGACCGCGTCGCGACGCCGCGTAATCAGAGACGCCGCCCGAGTGGAGTCCCGCTCTCGGGACTCGCTTCGGCACCCCGCGACGGAAAGAAAAAAGATGAAGGAATAATAAAGTTGCAGCTGCTGTCGCCCCGAGCAGCTCGCAACCTGCGTATGTGTACGCTCACAGAAAGAAAGAGAGAGGAAAAAAAATGTTGCTTGAAATAAAACAGCTGCAGGCTATTGAGGACACATTGTTGAGCGACTACATATCAGCGGAGGCCGGCGATACTGTATAGCTGTGAATGCAATAAGACCACGCAGATTTTCTGCGGCGCCTATTGAAATGCGCTTTTTGATCGATGGCATAATATGAATGGACAACAATCTAATTTTCTTGTTCTTTTGTTTTCCTTGGTCTTTCGGTTGATGGGCCGCCCATGACTTAATAAATCGGGGCCTGCAGTATAATATACCATGCAGCCAGCAGCAGCAGTTGATAAGAAACTTGAATAGTTCTGCTATGGTGTTTCTTTCACACGGACAGAAATAACACAAAAAATATGCCAGGATAGAATCATTACCCATTAAATAACGACAAAGGAAACCTGTTGGCCACACTGTAACCAAGCTGTGAAATTGCGACCGTCATGAATTAGCACTATTCTGACTTGAATATGTGTTTTTTTTTCTCTAACCTAGGAATTACTTTTTCTCGGAGATCACGTACCATGCAATTACTACGTGGGATCTGCAGGAGTCCACAGAGCTGCTCGGTGCCTCGTGCACCATTTATAAAGACTGCGGCCGATCTCAGCCGCTCACTAAAGGCTAAATATTCATAAATAAACAGGCCGTTAGGCTCGTATTTAGCTGCGCACAGATCAAGAGTTCTGAAGCTCAGTAGTCGACATACTGAACCCACGCCTGGGTCTTTTGAAGAATGGTGTCGCGTAATTTACGTCAACGATGCCAGTATCAATCATGACGGCTTTGAAAAAGCAGTAGAAATTATAACACCCCTTTATTTCTTCTTTCAGTCTCTATTGTTGAATAATGATCCCTCTCCTTCATAGTGATCAGTGAGAAAGTTTTTCACTTTAGGTTGACTTCTGTTTACGGTTCGCATAGTTCTTGGGATACCTAAAAGCTAAGCAGCTCATGCAGCAAGGCAGACTATTATATTTAGAACTTAAGCACTTTGTTCTGTCTTCGACAGGCAATGCGAGTCAAGTAGCATTGCGAAAGAAACTGAACGACCGTGGCAAGGAACAAGAAGAAAGCCAGGAAGGTTTCTGTCGTTTCTGTGCTCTGCATTTTTCACCAGCGTCAAGTAAGTTCATAATGCTCTCTTTTCCGTTCCAACAAAGGAAAGCAGAAGTGAACAAACCTATATGGTTCGCGTGTGCATGTGTGTGGGCGCCATTCTTGCTGCGCGTACTGAAAACTCACCACTTGGAACAGGAAGCACTAACACAAGGGAACTGTTTATAAAGCAAAGGAGTTTTTGCTAACTGTTGGCCGCTAAAATTTTTTGAAATCTTAAAATCGTCAGTAACGCTTCGCAAAGCTCAAATTTTTTCTCATCACTACACATTTTTTTATCATAACCGTAGTTACAAAATCGTCGCGATTTGGAGCCCTGACGTCCTTTCGGACTCAAACATTAATCTCATTCATGTGTTCACTTATCCTGATAAGTCACGTGGGAGCGTAGCACTTGCCCTTCGCGAAGGAAGCGAACAATCGTGAGCGCAAATTCTCTGGACTTTTCTGTCAGCTTAGTTGAGCGGCTCAGCTTTTCGACAACTCACAGCACTTTATATCCAGTGAAATATGACTTAGCTCTTAAACGGCGTTGTTTCGCTTTCTGAACCAACATCTTATCAGTAACTATAAATGCTTCCGAACTCTGCTTTCTGGTGAAATAGTCATCCGCATGTTTCCTTTGACTCCACAGAATGATTTGGCGCAGTTACGGGCCGACCAAACGCCACGTTCTCAGCATCGCTGATACTGCATGTCCTGGCAGATATCGTAGCACTGAAAGCACCGGAGCCCTTAATAAGTCATAAAAAAAGAAGAGAGAACAGATTACCCAATAGGAAGAGAATAGAAAGAGAAGCACCGCATGCCTTCATTTCACAAACATATGAAGAAAAACAGAGAGAAAAAAAAAGAAAAATGGTCGTCGTCATATATTCTATTTACCTGGCGGAGAATGGGGAAATACGACAAAAAAAAAGAGAGCAAGCAATAAGAGACGTGCCAGTTCCTCAAGGAGAGAGAAAAATGAAACAGAGGCCACCGTCAAATGGTTTCTTTACTTGGCAGAGAATGAGCAAATAGAACAAGCAACAAGCAGCCTGCCAACGCCTGCAGCAGCACCGCGTGGTATAGTTACACAGACCCAGAGGTTGCGCCACGCGTACAACGCGCCCTCTGCCGTCCGAGGTGCGAGAAGCGCGCGGCACAAAAAGGGACACGCCGCCGGCAGAGCCACGCGGCGGGCCCGACCATTACATTCGCAGCGGGACGCCAGCCCCGGGCCTCGGCGCCCCGTTGCCCGACAGGCGGCACAAAGCCGGCCGACGACGATGACGGTGCGCCGCTGGAGCTTCCGACGGCGCGGTCCCCCCCAGAAAGCCGGCCCTTCGCGCGGTGCACAAGAGACGCGCGCCCGCGTCGTCGCGACGTTCTCGCGCCGCCGGAAGGCTTTCGCGTGGTGGCCCCGTGTTCGCCATCACGGCGCCGACATTTCCATCCGGGCCTCCTGCTGCTGATGCGGCATGATTCTCACCTTGGCCTCTGCCTGCCGCGGCTCGACTTTTATTTCCCTCTTCCGCGGTGCTCTTGGTCTTCGCATCTGCTTCTCTTCTCTGTTTGGATATTTCAGCAGAACGGTGTCCTCAGAATGCGGAGCGCGTTTACAGGCTGCATACACTCGCGGCTGTATATGTGCTTTGGCGAGGTTGCTCATCTTTTTTTACTTAACATTTGAAGGGGACAGCTGAGATTTCGTATTGTGTACTGCGCTCGCCGGGCGCTTCGCGCTGGCAGTTTTTTTGTATTTATTATCTTGAAGGCAGTCTTTAGAACCAGCCACGCCCAGAATCCGAAAATGGGGTCACATTCATGTCTTAGCAGAGAAGTAATCACTTCTTGGCAATCTCTTTGTCGCTGGAGACGGACAGGCGGAGCGCCCCTCAGTTTGATCGTTGCGCGTCGCTTCGTCCGTGTCGTCTTTTTTCGTGTCTTCGTTTGTGAACACAGCGCACAGTGCCGAACGAGCTGGTGTCAAGTAGCGCCGACATGTGGATCCACTGCGTGCGTTCAGATGCCCCAACCTGGGCCCGTATAACGTAAGCCTGGGCCCGTATAACGTATAACGCGCCGTGCCTCAGACTGGACGACCTTGGCGGAGGCAGAACTGCAGCGACGTTTTAGACAACTATGAGGGGCAAAAGATATAAAAATGCCACAGGGTCAAAATCCGATCGTTACACTATCTCGGCTGCGCTCTACCCTGCCACCATGCGATGCATACACGTGCAGGCACTATAGCCGCCACGTTTACATGAACGCGACAGTAGCGCATCGCATTTCCTAGCGTATCTCGCGGAGACGATGCGCTACTGTTTACATGTACTGCGTCAAGTCTGACGCGACGGTGACCCCTCGCCCGTTGGTCGCGGAAGAGGGGTCCAGCGTCCAGCCACCCCGATCTTGAGCGCAGTCTGCTTTGTTATCCGGGTGGCGGGGAGGGGGGAGTGGGAGGTTGGGGTATTGTATAGCCACGACAGGGAGAAGGAGAGGCACCTCCAAACCTGTTGCCATTCACCGCAGAAATTGACTTGCCATTCCCGATCTACCCCCGTCTGGCGCATTGATACGACACGTTTTGCTCGCGCATTATCACCGTTTACATGAATGCGATACGCTAAATAGTTGATGCAATGCGCTGCTGTCGCATTCATGTAAACGCGTCTTATGCAAATGTTTTGTATGTCGACAAGGTACCATACACCTGAGGGAATCTTTCGGGTGAGCGAATCATTGAACGACTTAGCTTTCAGATCCGTTCCTCTCGCATACAATTAAGGCATTTTTTTTTTCAGTACAAACCTCTAGGCGACTCCAATTGCATGCACGCCTCTACAGAAATGAGCGTTGAATTTCCACGATACCTTCTGCGTGAATACAACCTCGGCAAGAACTATTTTTAAATGACACAGATGGTTTCCTTATGTTATTAGCCATTAGCTACTTGAATGATGAACAAGTTACTAAGTGAAAGCAAGAACGCAGGTTTCCGACGCAAAAAGCTGTAAATATGCTTGAAAATTTCTATACAGTGTTTAACATCGAACTACGCACTACTCGCTTCATCGCACACTCTGCGTAAGCGCGCGTAACTTTCGCGCGGCTTCTGTTAACTCCGAATAATAACGCAAAAAGGAACGAAACACGAGTAAAGTAGTAATCAATAAATGAATAATCCGCGCGCAAGAAAGACAGCTCCTGTTTTTCTCATTACTTTTTCTGCGTTTCTTCTCTTTTACACTGTCACTTACATTGTACGCTGACTCGTCGAGCGGTAGATTTTTGTCCCCTTCACAAATGTGTTAGCATTTCTAAAACACTTAGTTGGAAGGGAATTTATATGTGTCGCTGCCGCTAGAGCAGGTTGTAAAGCCGCCTGGTGCATTATGCCAGAAATTTTTCCTGCCTTATTAGCTACGATTTAATATCTGCTAAGGGTCCTATTGAGGCCCAAGATATTAAGCTCATTTTTGGAATGCGGTGGAGTGCTTCAAGCACTCCGGCACGGGTTGGCCCGGTATAGCACTGCCTCCGGGATTGGCCCGGGTTATGATAGCGCGGCGCGTATTTTCTTTCTATCTTTGCACTCCTATCTTTCAACTCTCCTACTTTCAGCACGAGGTAGCGATTGTGGCTCAGCTTGAGCCAGTGGGCAGGCCCGTGCTCTTTCCTTTCCATTCTTCCTGTCAGCAACAGCAGCAGCAGCAGCTACCTTATTACCTGGATTACCTTATTACCTTATTAGCTGGATTTCACGTGATCACTTACGCTAAATTTAGAAACATACTAAAAAAAGGACCAAGTTATATCTTTAACTGACATAGCCTCTACCATGGCTGCACTGGTGTTCGAAAATGAAAGTATAGCCGCTTGATTCCTGCTTCCGAAGCTGTGAACCTCGACGTTACATCGCCCAACGGCACCGGCGAGCTACGTGGGCTAAACTGACGAAAATTAAGTATAGGCTGTAACCCACACTGTGTAGACTGATGCCAGCTGACGTCACAGTGCGATGTCGTCATTTTGACATCATTTTTTTTTAGTAATAACGCCTCGGAAGTTTATCAGTGATGCTCTTCCTGGATTTTAAACGCGAATATGCCACTGAAACTGCCAGCCGAGGGCAAAGAATGGAGGAAAGAAAAAATCCTGGGGAGATCCCTTAGGTCTGGGTGGCATCCGGCTCCCGCCCAATGAGGCCCTCGTCCGTGACATCATAACTGCTGGAGGGTGCACTTGCTGAGCGCCGTCCTCGCTACAGGGTTGCCGCCATTGATTCAGTCGATCTGTTTCCAATTGCTATCCACGTTTCAGTTGCCACCAATGAAAGTATACCTGAGCCTTTCGCGTGATGAGATATCCAGAAATTACGAGGTCCATCGCCTCGGTGTAAATCCGTCAGTAGGTAGGTAGGTAGGTAAAAAAAATTACTGATTCATGAGCAAATAAAGTGAGGGTCGGGCAGGTGAAGGGGGAAAGAGAAAGCAAGACAACGATGGGCCCTCGAGCTGCTCTAAATGGCCGGGCACTTTTGTGTTCCGGCCACCCCTCGGGCCCAGTCCACTGTCCGAAGCCGTATCTCCGACTGCGAGCTGCGCAGAGCAGCCACCCATGACTCGTGATGTTCTAACGCTTGCCACAGGGGCTTGGCTTTGTTCGGGGGCAATTCAGAAAGCTGCGACTAAAAGCAGTTCTAGTGTTAGGACACTCGTCAGTAGGTGTTCTCGCGCCAGCTGGTCTGTGTGATCAGGCCAACTGGCCACTGCCGGGCGCTTATATTCCAATGCAGGTTTGTGCCTGTGTTTTGCCTTTCTCCTCTTACCTACCTCTCCTCCATGTTTTTGTCACTTCTTCTCCTACTTATGGATAGCAAACCGGGTGCTGCGTTCTACTATAATACCTATGATAAGTATAGGCTTATTTTTTTATTACTGTAACCCTCCTAGTTTTCCACCTCCACTGCAATAAAACGTGTTTTATGTCATTTTCTTATTAATTCCCATCTTTGTTTGCTTTTCTGTTTAAATCGCTGTCTTACAGAAAAGGTCGAGCCCTCCGCTCAGTAGAAAACGTATCATTTTGGAGCACACGACGCCATTTTTCATAAATTTTATTATTATTTATTATCATTATGTATTGTATACGTATGCGTTTAAATTGCTTTGCAGTTACGAAAGTTCTATTAAAGATGCTTTAGATATATTTTAAGAGTTAGTTGAACCAAAAAAAAAGAACCTTTGACAAACTTCAGCTTCCGTTATCAATCACCTTGGGTGGTGCCATCATCACGGACTAATTATTGCACAATAATTATTTACCATACGTTGCCAACAGCACTAAATCACTTTGATGCACAACAAATTGATATCACACAAAAGTATTGCTGAAATGTTCGTATTAAGAAAGTACTGTTGTATTATCTAATTTTTGTGACCTAGTTTTTGCATTTCTGATTATGTATACCAATTTTTCCGCCGTATTTTGCCAGATTGCTTTTCTTATTACAAATAATCAAACTGCCTTTTGTATTAGTATTCAACTTTGTCGCACGTCACTGCTGATGGATGAATGGAGCTCAGTCAAGCCGCAAAGAAGTGGCTTTCTCTTCAGCCACTCTTTTTCGCTGTACTTTGTATGGAAAAATAAATTGATTGTTTGATCTGTAGACCGGATAATCTAGGCCGGATTTCTAGACCAGATAATCTTTCATGAGCTTTCACAGCTATTGACTTGCTTCGTAAGTACGCTATATAGTCCTCGCCACTCGCTAAAATTCACCACTGCAATGAAGCGGGAAACATTCATGTGCTAGACGCTCCGTCTGTTCTGAGCACTTTTTATGAGTTTCCTACAATACCAGTGCTGTTGATCATAAGTAAACAGTTTACTGTTGCATGGCACACAAAAGAAACCGCATCACTTTAATTTATTGTCTGAAATTACCCTGACAAGCCCACATGCCTGAGCTATTAAAATAGCAACCAGGTGCTTAATAATGACGGTAAATTTTCATTGTTCACATACCATCCCATATTAACATGCGTATGCATTGCAACATTTAAAAAGACTTTTGAGGCAATTTTTCCTGTGCTAATTTTGATATCTAGGTTGCATGCACTATGTAAACGAACGGCCCCTTTAGGTAAAAATAGCTTATGACATTACGAACACAAAATTTCGTTCAGCACATAATTTAACTCCACTTCAAAGCAAAGCTTAAAATAGTTTGTTTTCGGTGGTTCGCCGCAACGAGAGATGTACTCACGCACTAATCAGTTTGTATTTAATGATTACCCAGGGAGAGCATTAACTCCTCAACTTGAGCTAGTTTGTATGTCTTCATTTTGACAAACTGCGCGCAAGAAAGCACGCCGTTCCACCTTTTTCCTCATTTTTTTGCGCTGTTTGCTAAAAAGGTAACGAAAGTTTTAATCCTTTATAATAATCGAAATTTTTATTTTCAAGCTCGTTAAGGGGCTGCATAAACAAGTGATGTCTGAATCTATATAAGGACTCTGTAATTGTGAACAGTTTTGTTATCCTAGCAAATTACTTATGCTAAACGTCGAGGCAACGCCCGACTAAAACTCTAAAATTTGGCGGAACTACAGTAAAGCAAAAGCTGATTCAGTACGCCGCGGATAATTATAATGAGTGCCGCCTGCGGGAGAATTTCTGGTTATCAATGCTTTCCTTGCGCAGCATGAGGAGGGAGAAATCAATGTCGATGGAAAACCATTTGTTTCCGAAAAATGTGGTATTAAATTTGCGCTTCGACGTTTCGCTGCACAGCCTTATCCCCGAGTGCTTAATAAGTTCGCTAATTAATCTTACCCAATCCATTGATTAATCGACACGCGAAAAGTGATGAATGCGAAGGCGCGCCAAAACGTTTTCGCAAAATTATGAACCTGCTTTAGCTCACGTAATGCGAGCTGCTTATCCTAAGGATTTCTCCTGCCTCCTGTGCAGTGCGACATTTACCTGCCCCGTCTTTAACATAGTTAAGCTCATTTCCTCCATTAGCGAGCATTACAGAATTATTTACGTTTTTCGCGCTCTTGAAGTGCAACAGCACAGTTTTCTCCACTTCTTCATGCCACGCGACAACAAAATACATACTGGTTACGACAGTGCAGAACAAACTATGGGCTTTCCACACTGAACTATATGCTTCCAAGATACTTTAACGCGCCATTTTATGACATGCTGCGCCGTTTGTCTGGCTCCGCTAAACGGAATGAGTTAGTCAACTAGGTTTTACCATCTGTTCAAACGTGTATAAAAATGGTAAATGATGAGTACAATAACGAGTATTTTTCTTTCGCCAAATTTTGTCTTGATTTTTGTATATTCCGTCTTGTCTTTCCGTATGTAATGAGGTCTTATGTCTGTGCAGTTGAGTGACCATTTTTAGTCGCTACAAAACTGCCCTGTTGTGGGGATGACGAGGCTTGTCAAGCGGTCGTAACGACCACTTTCTTGCTTGCCGCCCTCAGTTTTTGTAAAGAAAACTGGAATAATCTGAAATTAGAAAAAAAAATAATAAACTTCCTCCAAGTTCTAAGCGCGACTTCGATGAGATGTCTTCACTGCATTAGTAATCATACTGCAGTGAAAGCCCCTTTAGGTGTAGAGAAAGTAAGAAGCGGTGAAGAATTACTTTAAAAAAATTATGCACTGTTTACGTTGGCTATGTCTTCTGTTGCCAACAGCTTCCACAACGATTCACCCTAAGCCACATCCTGCTGCTAACCACGATGCACCGCCAACATGTCCTCTCACCACGAGCGGTGGTGTGCAAGAAGCGGGTTACGCTACCCGCGCCCACCGGCACGCATCGTCATCTCGCCGCGGGGTGACGCCTGCGCCATCCATCGGAGGTAGTATCAAACGAAAATGGGTCACGTTGTGGAAGTCACATGATAGCTGTGAAAGGAGCCGCGCTTTTTTCAGTGGAAGATACAGATTCAGCTTCCACTGTAAAATTACTGAATTGTTCATCAGCTGTGATACATAAGAGCTCTTCAAAAATAATCCGAAGAAAACTTGGCCAGCTGAAAGCTGCTCCCATCTGGATAAGTGCAGTAGGCTCGCGTTTAAGTGAGCGACGCAGAGCGTCCTATTAACCCAGTCGGCTCGTGGGTTGCCAATTTCGAGACTCTTAAAAAAAAAAAAAACTAGAGCGGCCGGACACTTGAGCTCCACCTTAAAGGTATGCCGTGATAGAGTTAATGAGTTAATGCGCATATATGCGAGAACAGTCGTTCTCTCCTTTACATTCATAGGTCCCTGAGAGTCCTCATACCACTTCTGGCGTAGTGGTGCAGTGGTTAAGCCCTGTATTGGCTGCCACCGACGGGTTCTTCCTTGCGCCGTCTTTTATATATTTGTTATGCTCTCTGAGCCTGTCATTCAAACAGCGCCCAGTTTGTCCTATGTATGCTGATCCACACGATAAAGGAATATCGTAGACGACTTCCTTCGTACAATCAATGAACGCTTTTTCGTGCTTCTTTCCACACTGTTTTGGCACCGTATCTGCTCGATTGACCAGCTTGCAAAGTTTTCCGAGCTTGTTTGGCGCGGAGAAGACCAACCTGACGTCGGACCGCCCTAAGGCATTTTCCAGCGGATGACTCACGCCGTGCACTAGCGGGATCACAACAGTTTTCTCTCTTCCCTCGTGCTCCTGCGTCGTTGTGGCCGCTTACCGGAAGCCTTTCAGGATCCTGTTGCCAACACTTGCCTGAACACATGACCTCATGCCAGTGCACTGCCACTTTGGACAGGACCAAGGTTCTTAAACGCTACAAGAACCAGCTTGACCGCGAACTTTTTGAGGCGTATGCTATACATCAACGAGGGGAGAAGTGCGTCAGCACTCCTTCTGTTAATCTGAGAAGAAAAGAAATCAATTTCTCGATGGCTGATTAGAAGAATCGTGTGACCTAGTTTCATATTTTTGTCATATGTATAGGTTTTATATATTAACGATGCTGCAATAAATTTCTTTCACTTGATAGTCAGCGCCCGTGTGTGTGTCTTCCTTTCTTGGTCCCGTCTGCTGCGCTGTTTTCAGGAAACAAAAAACCTTCAGTCCGCTGCTAGCCTGTCTGGCTACCTCTTGCACACCACGACGGCATCGAATCCAGTCCATGAATCTACACTGTGATGCATAAAATAGCCAAATAGCGCATTCACTAGGTCAACTTGTATTTAGTTCGAACCGACGAGCCTCCGTAGCGTGTTCTGCGCGTGCTGACTTCGCAATCAGAAAGACCTGTGTTCGATTCTCTGTTTCTCCACAAAAAAATGTTTATTTTGAGGTTCTCGTGTTACAACGCCAACAACGCCGACAGCGGCTTTTCTGCGACAAGAGCTCCTTACCGCTGTCGCGTTAAAAAAAAAGCAGACAAACATATCAGAGACAGCAGCACGCCTAAAATACAGCAATAAAGAATACACCAGCGCAAAAATTTGTAAATACCGGTTCTGGGCCGTATACCCTACCTGTTTCACCAACTAGCCCCACAACGTGTTTTGTTAAATACCTTACCTGGTCGGCTGCCCTCGGGTATCAAGTCAGCAAGAAACAATGCGCGTCAAATAACTGTAGTACTGTCTGTTACAGGTGAAATATGATTAGTACTGCACAGCACACAGCTACATACGTTAGGAAATAGAGCGCATCAGCGATAGAAATGATGAACACGTCCACACAAACATGCGTTCAACGCACCCCGCCCGCTCGACCCGTAATCCACCGGGCAGCGGGCGCCGACAGTGGCCCCTGGTGTCGAGAGTCGGAGCGCGCCCGCAGACTGTGTGCGAGGGTAAATGTATCTGGTCCATAGAGCATAATAGTGTATCTTGTTCTTGAGCGTAGAGGGGAACTCTAGGAAGAGAGAAAAAGTGGTAGGGTTTCTAACTTCGTTAAACCATTAAACGTGCGAAAACATGCGTTTAGCCTGATTGGCTCGTGGTTTTGCTTTGCGGGGTCGTCGAGCCGTCTGGCGACTATGTTAGACTCCGGTTACGCTCTCATCGAGGTTAAGTTCATCTGATCTCTTCGCGCCGCAGATGGAAGTTGATGACGACGATGGTGTGCAATGCACAGCGTGAGAATCTGTTGCAGCCTAACACGAGACGTGGTCGGCTGTGGCGTTGGCATAGAGCTTTGGTACACTGGCCAGCGAAGCTTATGCGTCCGCGCCGCCTTGGATTCGAATACCACTCGTGGCAATGTTTAGTTTATTTATTTATTTACTTATTTGTTTATTCAAAGTCGAGGCTTTAGCGATTGCCCGTTCTTTTGCAGCTTTGGTCGTGAAGTAGAGCTGTCGCTCCAACGTAACTGCGAACGTAACTGCACATTTTCTGGGAAGGTTCCCAAAATGCCGTCATTAGACTAGTGCAACCTCGGCACGTGCGTAGCAGTTTAGCAACAGGAATAGCAGAACCTAGGCTTCGTAAACGGTTTGCCAAAAGTGATTCGGAGCAGTGCGTTTTACAAACGCTAGTGAGAAGGTTAGCCCACAGCGAGACAATGCGACGAATAGCTGCCTCGAATTCTCGTGAAAAGGAGAGATTAGGCCGGCGCTATTCGCAACGAAGATAAAAAGGCGCTCGTCATAATTTGGGAGTCGTATATTTTTCATCCGGCTTTTGATAATGAAAAGAAATGCAGGCGGCACGCACGAACAAGAGAAGAAAAAAACTAAACAGTGCCAACGTCGCGAAGTACTCGCAGAACAAAACCTGCCCAATATAAATTGAATGTTCCTAAGACTAAGATTGCGCAGATACTTATGCTATGACTGTATTATTAGTGTTACGAGAATTCTTATTTTCTCGCACCAATTTAACCAATATATGGGGTGTTTCAGCGAACTCTTTCAAAAAATTTCAAAAATCGGCTCTCTGGGTAAAAATATGGCTTTTGCGGCATAGTATTTCCAGTGTTGGCGGACACCCGAAAACCGGAGAATCGTCTTAAGTAGTAAGTTGGTTACCAATTTTTAATAATTAACCTTTCAACTGTTAAGAGTTACGCGCCTAGTTGCAATTAGAGCGATTATAAATTTATAGCCGGTCGTTAGTAATAGCCATATCAGTTTTTAGAATTTCGAAAACGAGATTACCCTTGGCGCTGTGGCTCGACAAAATACACGCGCCTTCGAAAGAATGCAGGCAAAGCAACCCCTCCAGTGCAAGTAGCTAGTCGAAAAAGCCAAATGTTGTGGAACTATAGCGCCAAGAGTAATCGCGTATTCGAAATTCTTAAAACTGATATGGCTATTACTAACGACCGGCTACAATATCTCGAATTGTAACAAGGCACCTAACTCTACTAGTAAAAATTTGATTATTAAAAACCAGTTAACCAGCTTACTACTCAAGATGATTCACTGGTCTTCTGGTGTCCGCCAACACTGGTAATACGAGCATATATTATAGCCATAGTTTTTCCCCAAAAAGCATATCTTTGAAAATTTTTGAAAGTGTTCGCTGAAACAACCGGATTACACTTCCAAAACTGCCCCGCATGCGCTACAAAAGGACGTAGCGCCATCTCTTGAAAGCTAGCTAACAGGCGAAGCGTCTGTATGGATGCCGGGTCAGGTGTAAGCATGAACCGTTTTCTCTGAATCGATTACGCGCATTTTCAGTCAAGGCTGCCGATCTCCGCAGCCTAATAACGTTAGCCGGAGCCGTGCTGACCGAACTTATCTGCAAAAAAGGTCATTGACGGCACGACTACAAAAACAGATTGATTGATGGGACTTGACGTTGACTGGTGATGGAATAATAGAAAGCTAAAGGGATTTCAGATAGCAGTATAAGTAAAAAAAATAGAAAAATAGTAAAAGTAAAATGTAAAAAAAATTGCCTTTCCACGAGACGTGTGCAGCCAATGAAATGTCGTAGCGATGACGTGTGGCGCGGATTTCATGGATTTCTTAAAGGTGCGTCTAACAGCACGACCATAACCTTCAACTTTCATAGTTTATATGAAAATACTTGTATTTCAAACCCGTGAAGCCGGCCATGCAACAATAACTTGCGGCGGTCGTCTGCTGACGTAAAATAATAATAAAAACTATAAAAGCCCGATCTCAGCCGGTAAACCGGGTCAAGCGGGAAAATCTAGGGAAGACGAGATGACAATGTGCTGCCGCACCACAAATGTAGGTAGGGGAAAAAACGGGAAGAAAAAGGTCAACACTGTTTCGGAGGGCCCGTCTGTGGGAGCGTCTGCTGGACCATTAGGGAGGGCGGAGTGCGCTTGGGAGCAAGGGAGGAGATGAGCACCGTCCCTGGGCTGCCGGACTGCACGGCGTTCCCACTCGTTGCGGGACGAACAAAGACGGCGCCACAGCGCTGGCAGAAAAAGCGAGGAGGCGCTCGTACAACGCGCGGGGAGGGAAATCCCCAAAGCAGAAGCACGTGGTGCCTCCTCCCCCTTCCTACAACTGGCGGCGGTGGAGCGGCAGTAGGTAGCGTGGGAAGAGAAAACAAGGCGAACACGTCAGGGCGCTGTTCGGGGGCCGGATGGGGGGAAACACGGGAAGGCACGCCACGAGCTTCCGCGCAACCCTGGGGAAACCGGCGTGCGGGAAAGGAAACAACCAGAACAAAAAAATAATGGAGAGACCACGAGTAGTAGAAAAGAAAGAAAGCGAGAAAGAAATGCTGAAAGAAGAGGGGGAGCCGAAACGCCACGGTGCGGCGTCAAGGTAGAAGGGCGCGAGCTCCGAGCGAAAACCAGCGGGGGATCAGAGCCGGGGTTTGAGCCCCGAATATTCGAAACTCGCGATGGCTAGATCGAAGTGTCGGGACGAGGGATATCGGGAGCCTCGGCGAGATGAATGGAGGCCCAGATACAATGGGACACACGCTCGGCGGAGAGGGAGACAGTGTGGCCCGCTCGAGCCTCCTTCCTTCGCACGTCTTTTCTGATTTCTCCCGCGGCGTTGGTCGATGTTCTATTTCTCTGCACCTGCTATCTCAGACCGTGGCCGGCCTTTCCGCAATCCGGCAGCGTGCCACCGCTTTTTCTGATGTGCATTTCTTTTTTCTTTTTTTCCGAGCAGACAGAGGAGACCCGAGGAGCCACTGCTGCGTGTCCTACGCGAGTGAGTGCTGCGCGTACCCCTGCGCACCGCCCGCCGGCCAGAACAAACGCGAGGGACGGAAGGTGACCGGTAGAGCTTGTTGAGAAAGACTACCGGAAAGGAAGGGGAAGTCAACGATAGAGCGGCAAGGTGAAAAATGGAGCGCGAAAAGCGACGCATCTCTTTTCGCTGCTCGTGCGTTTGCTCCCGTCGCTGTTCGCTTCGCCTCGCAGCGCGACTTTCTATCTTTTCACGAGAACATCGTGACTCGCGTGGTCTCGTTCGTGAACACACGGGGCAGTTCACGCCAACCGGGGGCAGTTTGCCTTGCTTCAGCGTGCTGCGAGCGAGTATGGCGATGCTTGCGGGGGCCCCTTTCTGCCGTTCGCTCAGCAGGAGGTCTCCCTTCGCAGGGAGAAGAGGGGCTCGCAAGGCTCCGCTATCTCGGCGCGCGGCAGCCTCGGGATGGATGCTGCCGCCGCACCGCCGCCTGCGCGTCTGGCGCTGAGCCCAGGATCCGGCGGTGGGGGTGGCGCGCGAGAAATCGGGTGGAGGGCGCGCGATTGAAGCGGCGCGAGATTGGCCGCGATTTGTCTTTCGCCCGGGAAATCCGCACGGAATGAAGGCGCAGGCACCGCGAATGCCGCCGAGGCGCCTGCGCCCCTGGCGGCTTACCGCCGGCGCCCCAGCGCGCCTCTGCCGGGGTGCACGGGAAGACGACGGCGGCGGGGTGGAGCGCGACACCTTGCGATGTCACCCTCGCCCGCTGCTTCGCTGTTTGCAGTGGAGCGCGCTACGGTTCGCTCTTTCCTTCACTCTTGCTGAGGAGTCGTTTGCAGGCTTTGACCCACGACGCTACTACTGCTCTTACTATTATTGCTATCATGACTGCTACACCGGAGCAGTGGTAATACTAGTTATAAGGATAACAAAGGGCCCATCAGTATGAGGAGCAACCAATACCTGTGAGTGCCTTTGTGCACACTGCAACCTTCGCGAACATATAAGGGGCGGCCCAGATGAAAGTTGATAAAGGCGTCACAAAAGAGGGAGCGTCCTACGCGTGAGGCCAGCTGAATAACGTTGGCAGCCACTTGGTGTAGTCCCCGGTTTTTATTTTTCATACTGCCCCATTGATGATTTAATTAAAGCTAATTCGGTAACTTCTGAAACTCTTGAGTTGAGGAAAATGTGTATAACACCTTAAAGAACTACACCATGTGACAGTGTCGCTATTTGAGCGCTTCCAAAGATGCGCTTACAGAACTAAATCCTTTTCTCGGAAGTGTTGTCCCCGACGGGCCTTGAGAACGCATCAGCAGTTGCTGGCGCGCAGCTGGTGATGAATTACAGACCATGTCATTGCTATTACAGATTTGCTCCTCTTTTTAATATCACGACAGAACGCACAAGACTACAAATAACGATATCCTATGCAAATGTCGCTCATTGAAGAATTATTTCACGAATACGTCATGTTCTGTACGTTCATGTGCGCAACTTACTCTCTTCAAAAAACGGCGCATTATCGCTCTCCGTTACACGTGAGCAGTTGCTGGCGCATATCTCGGGCCACAGTAGAGTTCACGGCCAGTCTGAGGCAGGGCTCCTGGAATCAGGTAATTTACTTTTTAATGATAAAGCACTACTACAGTAGAAATCCTGAAAATGCCGATGGGTCTATGAAGCATCGACTTTTGACCCTTGACTTTTAACCTTTGAGATGGAATGACTTGGATATGGTGTGGCTTGTGGAATGTCGCGTGGTACGAAAGTTTAAAAGAAATTGTCTAGAAGATATGGTGTTCAAGGCAATATTTAGGCAACAGTCAAGCTAATCCTAAACCAAGTGCTTTCGCACATCATACTCGGTTTAACGGCGTTAAAACTGTCATTTTTTTAGACCACGCCTGAGAAAGCTCAAAAGCGACGCTTCTGCGTAGTATATAAGCTCGTTTTTTTTTTTTTAAAGTTGGCAAAAGTCGCTACGTGAAGCGCACCTTGCTGTGAACACTCCAGCAGGCTGTTTTTCAAGATCGGCAGCTTTCACATTGCGCTTTGTTTTTAAAATGCAAAATATTTAAAGTTAGTTATAATTCATCATCATCATCATCATCATCATCATCATCATCATCATCATCATCATCATCATCATCACCATCATCATCATCATCATCATCATCAGCCTGACTACGCCCACTGCAGGGCAAAGACATCGTCCATGTCTCTCTAATTAACCCTGTACTTTGCCAGCTGCGCCCACCGTATGCACGCACACTTCTTAATCTCATCCGCCCACCTAACTTTCTGCCGCCCCCTGTTACGCTTGCCTTCTCTTGAAATCCACTCCGTTGCCCTTAAGGACCAGCGGTTATCTCGCCTTCGCATTGCATGCCCTGCCCAAGCCCATTTCTTCCTTTTGCTTTCGAATAGTATGTCATTAATCCACGTTTGTTCTCTCACCCACTCTGCCCGCTTCCGGTCTCTTAACGTTACAGCTATCATTTTTCCTTCGATAGCTCGCTGCGTTGTCCTTAACTTAAGCTAAACCTTAATTAGTCATTAATAATTAACTAACCAGGCATTGTGTAAAAACAAATATATTGGAGGCTACGCCAAGTGACTCCCAACTGCACTCAGTTTGTTTTGCAAGCGTATAGGACGCTCCGTCTCTTTTAAAACCTTGATAATTATTACTTGAGACACCGTGCAGCTGAAACATGACAAGATAAAAAATAAAGACTCCAAACAAGAAAGGAACACCGGTAGCTTGATTTATGTCGAGAAGTAGATATACGTAGATGTGGGCGGATCCAGCGTATTTATTCACGGGTAGATTCGCCTGCACACAGCGCAAGCTGCTCCAAGAAAAACAAACTCGGGGAATACCCAAGTATGCCAAGACGCGCTCGACAGTGTAAAGGGCATCAGGTTTCAGGAAACGGCATAGTAGTGGCCACATAACCTCTCACAGGATTTGACAGAGACCGTAAAGTGAAAAGCTGTGGGCTAATTTACATCGTCCAGTCCTTGGCGTCGGATCCCCGAAGCTCCAACGCCAAGGATGTCTGCAGCTCTGCAACACGTTGCGTTCATCAGGAGCTCTGTGGTTTACGTGCCATCAGTGAGCGTCAAGACGAGCTAGAGCCTATCAGAAGTGCGCCTGCCGCCTTATAATGGCGTTGTGTAGTGTGAACAACGGCTCACCTGTGTGTTGCCGTGGGACAGTCCCGCTTGCACAACAGCTGACGACCTGCGAAGAAAACGGAACACGTTAGTGCAGTACTGCTACACAGAAGGCAACTTTCAGAGCGCTCCTCTCAATGCGTTGTGTATGTTCCTTTTGTATTCTTATCCTAATAAGGTTCACTCTGGCGCAGCCGACAAGCTCTTGTTCGCTTCTGGAGTAGCAATCCTCGTGTTCGCGAGTCCTGACGACGACCAAGCCGCACAAGGTGCCGCAACTGCGAAGTGACGAACTCGCCATTCACTTTGGTTGGGAGGTCCGTCGTGTTTGCCACCCACTTCAAAAAAAGCAATTACTCGTTCGAGAAAGACAACAAAAAAGGAGAGAAAGATTGAGAGAGATTATAAAACGCCCCTTTGTCGCCACTTTCTTTCCCCTCCTATCAGCGCCTCCCCCTCCTTCCCATGTGCCCAAGTGGGGCCCTTCACCCGCCGTGCCGCCGCTGCCTCAGAGGCGCGCACCTATCTGTACGAGGCACACGGCGCCCGCCGTCTGGAGGCAAAGGGTGGCTCATTCCCCTTTTTGTTTGCCCCGCCAGTCTCGCCGGCGCACGCAGGGAAGCCTGGTGGGATATAAATTGTGGCGTCCCGAGTCAACAGCCCGGCGTCCTCGCCCATTGTTTGCCCGCTCTTTGCGGGGCCGCACCAGTGCGGCGCTGGAGGCGTCGTCCTTTACCCGACTCCGGCAGTCGCCGCACTAAAAGCTTCGCCTGCGCCAACCATCCGTCACGGCGTGCCATGCCCCTGGTCCCGCTGTACAGTATACCCGCATATAGCGGACTCCCGCCATTATAGCGCTTGGCGCCGGATAGAGGCAGGTATGGAGCTGGAGAGCCGGACGGCGGGAACTACAGTTAACTCAGTGCAGTCCTCAGTCTTGCATATGCATGGAGGAAAAAGGCCGCAACTCCTAAGTAAGCCCCTTGAGGACACCGGAGACGAGCCATTCAAATCGCGACAGTGGCCGCACACTTGTGCTAGCTGCGTTAACTTGCCGCGCCTGGGCTGCTCTAGCATGCATTAGGACGCCTGCTTGCGAGTACGAATGAGGCAACGGATGCAGCGAAATTTTTTGTCGTTGCTAAAACCAGGTGGAGCACGTAATACGCATGACGCACTCATGGTAATTAGCATTCGGACAATGTGATTATAAGTCTGTGCACACCGAGTGAGAATGGTGATTATAAGAAATCACTTATTCTGATAAAACTAAATTCTCTTTACGAAGTTCA
>JARKHS020016467.1:0-34770 GCA_030143305.2 Amblyomma americanum | reverse complement strand
TGGACCTCCTGCATGTTTGTAAACAAACGAGGTGGCGCTGCAGTCGCTAGCGAGCTCGTGGTAGGCAAAAGGTCGGGGAGTGGCGTCGCGGATAGGTGTTGTGCGCGGGTTTTCAAGCCTTGCAGGCGCGTTTCCAGTTTCTGCGAATCATAGCAATGGTCGATGCTTCCAACTAAGTAATTTGTCGAAGTACACGAGCTCGCGTTGTCCACGTGCGGCCTATAAAGAGAAATAGTTTTCCACTGTGTATTGTATATATGGTTAGTAGTAAACATGTAGAAAGCGTTCCTGCCGTTTATTTATGCGCTAGGCATTGAATAAAACAAGTTTTGACACTCTGCACTAGCCGGAATGATTTTAATTCGGGACAGTAGTGAGGGGAAGTGCTGGCGTTGTTTCGTCGGAGCAGACATGCGCTCATCGTCTGCTGACATACGTACGTGTCGCGCTGTGCGAAAAGTGGGGACAGCGTCGTGTCCCCGATCTCCTGTCTCGCTTAGCGCTGTTTTTAGCCGCATGACCACGAACCAGCCAGGCCGACCTGTCCTCTTGTCAAGCTGGTCGATTTGATGAAAATTTTTGATTTCTAGAATTATTTTCTTTCCTAGCCCTGATGTCTAGTTTCGTGACGAAAAATTATAGCAAAATATTGAGTGCAAATTTATAAATTACGCTTTTTAGAAGTGTGGTCGTCAAAAATTGTGAGGTAATTTCTTTTATTTCAGTGCCGCATTTCTTTGACCAAAGCGAAAGCGAAGATGCCATAAACGAGGGAATAAACTTTAAGGTTCGTTTTCTGACCTCTCACATTTTCTGCGACTGGATCACTCACCTTCGTAATTCGCATGAAAATCAAATGATTCCATTTGTCGCAAACTATTCCTGAGACGTTGAGGAGCGTAATAAATCTCTCGATTTTTTCCCCTACACGTGCAGTATTGTGTTAGTTATTTTTTGTAAGAAACGTTTTCATGTAACTATGCATGCATAAGTACTGATCATATAGAAAAAGAACTAATCGCGTCATCATACAGAACAGGGCTTTATGCACATGCTGGCATAAAAAAACTGCGCACTTTCTACTCAATTATTTGAGACCTAGCTTGGGGGGACTTGACGACGGTGTTAATTATAATTACCCAGAACTCCACCAGGTATAGCTATAAATAAAAGGAATGACTGTAACTAGCGTAGGAATTTCATATTTGCACCAAGTTTAGTTACATATCGCATGCATGAATAACGAAAACACTTTTCATGCCGCGACCCCTCTCAATCTCGCCACGTGTCTGTTAGTAGCACGCCTGCGGCTGCTTCTTTCCAAACAAGCTTCGCGATCATGTATTACCTCATAAAACATGACACATGCATGATGCAATGAAAAACATATGGCGTTTAGCACACTTAAGGTACTCTATTCTAAGCACACCAACGCGATCGCGCAAGATTGACACAACTTACCAGACTTATTTCTACTCGAATGAAATAATTACGTCGTCATATCAAGAAACAGTTTCAAGTAAATATTAAATGTCACAAAACGCGCCATTTAAACATGGTGTGCTATTAACAAAAAAAAACGCATTCCTTGGGGGCGAGTGAACCTGTCGGCGCCCCGTGCACTCCGGCTCAACGTGATAAGTACGTGTGCAGCTACATATGTCTTTTTTTTCCTTGAGCAATTATCAGCCTACTATCCTGAAGTTCAGGTGAATGAACGCAGTAACTTGCATGCTATTAAGTGCATTGAGTGGCAGTGCCTATCGACTCCCAGACTTTGCGCTTTACTACCGTGGCCCAATGCCTGTTAGCCAGTTTCCGAATGCGGCATTTATGCGCGAGATACCTATCGAGGTTAATTTAATATTTTTTATGCTACTACGCGGATCCAGCAGTGACGCAGCTGGTCAATATATGCTGCTTCTGCAGTGCACAGGCTTGAAGCAGCCGCCGGTAACTGTGGCAGCTGCGGTAGGCACGGGAAAGCGGAACCTGTTTTGCCTACCATGCGAAAGTCGCTGCTAACATCAGCGCCACCGCATCTTCGTGACGTCGCGGCGTGAAGGAGGTCCATACGTTGGCCTATGCTGCCGATGCGGCAACCAGTTTCTCAGGCATATGTGGAAAAGCAACGCTAGAGAATGTAGCCGCTTACAGTAACACACCACGGAGTTCCCGTTTCCATTACAATTATTACAGCTCGCATGAAGCCATTCGAGCATTTTTAAGAGTGATAAATACATAATGGTGCATGGCATTCAGCTAGAATCTTAAGCGTGAAAAAATGGTAAATGTGCCGGTTATGAGCTACGAACTCCGACTGGCACAAAATTTGATTATGACAAGCACAAGCAGCAAAACGTTCAGCTGGGCGAGTTGGTACAGATGCATAATGGAAAACAGCGCAAAAAACGACGAACACAAGAAAAAGGAAGGAAGCAGGCAAGATAAAACGAAGAGTTGGGCTAGTTAAAGTTCCGGAACGCCGAACAGGAGATCGATCGCTACAGACCGACAAGTTACTTACCGCGGTGTGGTATTCACCCTCCTCCTTTCTTGCTTGCCAGATGAGGCGCACCCAGAATTATCCTCTTTCTTTTCTTCTAGGTCCCTCATCTTAATCAGCAATAATCTTTTCTTTAACAACAGAAGACGCCGATGTACCCCCATGGACACTGGCTTTGGTCACAAGAATAGAAGCGGAGCGTTCTCCCTCGCAGTTACGCTTCCTGCTTGCCGTCCGCTCGAAGTAAATGAAAACTCTTTTTAAAATTAGTTTTCAGCAACGAGAGCCACAAGCAATGCACAGAACGAAGCTCACTTATGAACTCTGCCCAATCCGCACCGCCATTTCAGTCGCACAGGGTCGCCAGACGAAACATTTCTGGCCAACTCTCTCCGCTGAACATCCACAAAAATATCGAGACAATACTAAACATACCTGAAAATGTGTATAGACATAACTGTAGGATATCTATTGCCTAATTTAATAATTATAACACAAGCAAAAAACATATTAGCATTGATCGTTCATTTAGTGGTGGCCAAAACATTTTTGTCTTGTCTGGCAACACTGCGGCGGCGTTCGCCGCTCGTACGCCCCATGTAGCCTGGCCAGCGTCCCGCCGGCGCGTTTTTTTTACGCGTGATAATCGCAGGAGAAAAACGCCCCATGTATTCCGGGCTTTAGCCTGTTGTGCGACTGCGCCCGATCCGCTTCTCTCCGACGTCTTTCATCGTACCATCGCTCCCGACCTTCGGTCCGCTTGCCGTGACCAGCTCTTGGAACTTCTCCACTGCTTTCGCAAATCTTTCGACCTTTCCCAGCCCTCCTTGGGGCGCGCGTTGGCCGTCTCTCACGCAATTGACACTGGTACGCATGCCTCCTTGCGCTAGCGACCGCACCGCGTCTCGCCGAGTGAGCGCCGCGTCATCCGTGCCAATGTTGACGACATGCTTCAGCGCAGCATTATACAGCCCTCTCACAGCCCCTGGGCCTCTCCTGTTGTCTTAGTGACGAAAAAAGATGGGCCAATCAGGTTCTGTGTGGACTACCGCCGTCCCAACAAGATCACTCGCAAGGATGTTTATCCTCTACCCCAAAACGACGACGCACAGGATTGCTTGCAGGGAGCGGAGCATTTTTCATCTCTCGACTTATGCTCCGGCTATTGGCAAGTGCCGATGGCTGCCGCTGACCGGCCGAAAACCGCTTTCATCACCCCAGACGGCTTGCACGAATTCAATGTGATCCCATTCGGCCTCTGCAATGCTCCAGCAACATTCGAGAGAATGATGGATAATATTCTCAGCGGCCTCAAATGGGAAACTTGTCTATGTGACCTGGATGACATTGACATTTCTTCCAAAGATTTTCCTTCCCATTTGCAGCGCCTTCAGCGCGTACTCGCTTGCCTTACAGACGCCGGGCTACAACTCAAATTGAAAAAAATGTTACTTGGGTGCTACGCAGCTGACAATATTAGGCCATGTCTGCTCCAAGGACGGCGTTCTTCCTGACCGCGCCAAACTTCGCGCCGTCGCTGACTTCCCTAAACCGACCACATTAAAAGAACTTCGCAGTTTTATAGTCTTATGCTCATATTTTCGCCGCTTCATCCGCAATTTCGCCTCTATCATTGCCCCTTTAACGCATCTTCTTGCCGGCAGCCGCGAACCTCTCGTGTTGGTCCCCAGCCTACGATACCGCGTTCAGCCCTTTACGTCGCCTGCTGGTCTCCCCCCCCCCCCCCCCCCCGCAATCCTTCGCCATTTTGATCCCACCTGTCCGACAAAAGTTCACACTGACGCGAGCGGTGTGGGCTTGGGCGCCGTTCTTGCCCAGCGAAAGTATGGGTATCCGGAATATGTTGTCGCTTACGCCAGCCGCGCCCTCACCAAGGCTTGATCGAACTATTCTGTCACAGAAAAACAATGTCTCGCCATCATTTGGGCGATTGCCAAGTTCCGACCTTACATTTACGGACGGCCCTTCTATGTCGTCACAGACCATCACGCCCTCTGCTGGCTATCCTCCCTCAAAGATCCTTCCGGCCGACTCGCCTGCTGGGCTTTACGTCTCCAGGAGTTTGATATTCACGTCATTTATCGCTCTAGCCGGAAGCACTCGGACGCCGACGCCCTTTCTCGTTCACCGCTTCCATGCGATTCAGCCTCTGCCCTCGTCTGTGCTTACGATTTCTCGCCGTTCGACGTCCATGATATGCTCTCCGAACAACTGAAGGATCCTTGGATCACCTCGGTGCTCACCTTCCTGAACAACCCCTCGCCGCATTCTTCGTCCCGGACCCTTCGCCGCCAATGCCACCATTTCGCCGTTTGTGATGGTCTCGTATACCGCCGTAACTACCTCTCTGACGGGCGGAAGTGGCTGTTGGTGATCCCTCCCCACCTCCGTGCTGCCATCTGCGCCTCTTCCCACGCCGATCCACAATGCGGCCGCACTGGTGCACTGAAAACATATGCTCGCCTTCGTTTGCGATATTACTGGCGAGGTATGTACCGCTACATACGTCAGTACATTCGGCCATGCACCGACTGCCAACGTCGCAAGAAACCTGCCCGCCCCACCGCCGCTCGTTTGCAGCCGTTACCTTGCCCTGGCCGACCCTTTGATCGCGTCGGCATTGATCTTTATGGCCCGCTTCCAACTGCTTCGGCTAACAATCGCTGGATCATCGTGGCCGTTGACCACCTAACACATTACGTCGAAACGTCGGCTCTCAAATCTGCTACCGCCAACGATGTCGCTCGCTTCATTCTACACAGTCTTGTTCTTCGTCACGGCGCCCCTAAAGAACTGCTAAGTGACCGCGGCCGTGTTTTTCTCTCGGACGCCGTCGAGGCCCTGCTAAAGCAATGCCAAATCGTTCATCGCTGCACCAGCGCCTATCACCCCCAGACCAACGGCATGACTGAGCGGTTCAACCGCACACTCAGTGACATGCTCGCCATGTACGTTGACACCGCCCACTCCAACTGAGACCAAATGCTCCCTTTCGTCCCGTACGCATATAATACGGCCACGCAGACAACGACGGGGTTTTCTCCTTTCTTTCTCTTATATGGCCGGGAGCCTACATCCACCATGGACACCATCCTTCCCTATCGCCCTGAGCCTTCCGAGACCACATCACTTTCCGAAGCTCACCTGTATGCCGAAGAGTGCCGGCAACTTGCCCGTTCTTTCACTACACAGCTCCAATGGCATCAGAACCACCGTCGGGATTCCTCGGACCCTCCCGCGTCATACCCATCTGGCGCCCTCGTTTGGCTCTGGGTGCCTTCCTCCACTCCCGGAATCACCACAAAGCTGCTTTCTCGCTATCACGGACCTTACCGCGTTGTGCAACAAACTTCTCCCGTGAATTACATCGTTGAGCCGCTCGCTCCCCCTGCGCACTACCGTCGCCGGGGGCGCGAAACTGTGCACGTCGAGCGCCTCAAGCCTTATTATGATCCGCTCATGCTTTCCTCCCCATAAGTCGCCTGGATGGCTCCTTTTTCGGCGGGGAAGTAACTGTAATGAAACCGACCGGCAGGAGTTGAAGCAGCGCAGCGAAAAGGTAGACAAGGTAGACGAAGTGCAGCTGGGATTTCGAGTGACGCCTCTGCGTGTGTCCGTCGTGTCGCCGTTCGACCAACGCCAACCGACCTGCGCTTCGAATAAACACCTTTACAACACAAGAACGAAATGATGGAAGATGAGGCATTGAAAAACGTTAGAACGGAATGGCAGAGGGGAATTATATGCTATAGTGTTGAACATGTTTTTCAAGAGCGTATTCACACGGTCATGTCAACGGGAAGGACACGAAGCATAAAAAGTGATGCCATACCTAAGGACACTATACGCGAGAGCATGCGTAATAATTTTTTTCACGGCCAAGGGCGCCAAAGATTTCACACTAAAAAGTAACCATGGGACCTTAGAAGCTTCGAATATGCGCAAGCGAAGTGTTCATGCCATGATGAGCAGCCGTCGAAGACCACACACAGATATTTGTACGAGTTTACATATTCCACCGGTTGACAGTGACCTGAAACATGCTCATGCAAAAATACCGGCTTATCTATAAGTGATGTTTTTAAAGGATTTCTGAAACACATGATCTTTGTTTTCTTCATGTGCACTGAAATTCCGTTCTCAGCAAACCATTTCATCACATTATTTATGTTTTCCTGCAACAAATTCACCGCGGTCTCATAATTAATGTGCTTTGCTAACAAAAACTGTGTCATCCGCGTATTGGAAAAATTGAGCACTTGGATACTGCTGAACTCAAGTCATTTGTATATAAATTAAAGAGCAATGGAGATAAAATAGACCCCTGTGGTAAACCTGCCCTCAGTGGCTGCCTCCCGCTATGTTCTTGTTGGCAGTTTAATCTGACAACTTGTGCGTGTCCATACAGAAAACTCTTGAGAATATCATAAAAGCGGCCTCGGAAGCCCAACACATGCATTTTCTGTAACAAATTAATATGGTTCACGGTATCAAAATCTTTCTGAACATCGAGAAAGGGGGCACAACTGAACAGGTTTTCATCAAAAGCTTTCTGAACATCGAGAAAGAGGGCACAAAAGCACTGCACAGTTCATCAGCGAATTCCTCCAGAAGTGATGTAGTGCCTCTCACTGTAACAAACCCAAACTGACGGTCCGAAATGACAGAGAATTTATTCAAAAAAGACATCATGCATTCAAACCAATTTTTCCCGTATTTGTGACAAAATTGGCAGTATGGAGATAGGTCGGTAGTTTTCACAAGCATCTCTTTTTTGCCCCTTGAAAAGCGGTGCAACCATAGCTGTTTTCAAGCCCTCCGGAATAGCCACGCTTTCCAAAAATCGGTTCAGCAAAAAAAAGGCAGACCCGCCGCGGTGGCTCAGTGGTTAGGGTGCTCGACTACTGATCCGGAGTTCCCGGGTTCGAATCCGACCGCGGCGGCTGTGTTTTTATGGAGGAAAAACGTTAAGGCGCCCGTGTGCAGTGCGATGTCAGTGCACGTTAAAGATCCCCAGGTGGTCGAAATTATTCCGGAGCCCTCCACTACGGGACATCATCCTTCCTTTCTTCTTTCACTCCCTCCTTTATCCCTTCCTTACAGCGCGGTTCAGGTGTCCAACGATATATGAGACAGATACTGCGCCATTTCCTTTCCCCCAAAACCAATTATTATTATTATTAAAAAGCCCCGCCGCGGTGGCTCAGTGGTTAGGGCGCTCGAGTACTGATCCGGAGTTCCCGGGTTCGAACCCGACCGCGGCGGCTGCGTTTTTATGGAGGAAAAACGCTAAGGCGCCCGTGTGCTGTGCGATGTCAGTGCACGTTAAAGATCCCCAGGTGGTCGAAATTATTCTGGAGCCCTCCACTACGGCACCTATTCTTTCTTCTTTCACTCCCTCCTTTACCCTTCCCTTACGGCGCGGTTCAGGTGTCCAAAGATATATGAGACAGATACTGCGCCCTTTCCTTTCCCTGTGATTTGAGCAAAGCTTTCGACGTTGTTACTCACTCATTACTTCTTCAAAAGCTTCTGCTGCTTGAGATCGACGTTTCAATTGTAGCCCTCTTACGCAACTATCTTCTTGATCGGTCCTGCTTTGTCAGTGTAAATGGACAGACCTCATTTGTTTACACTCCAACCAGCGGAGTTCCTCAGGGCTCGGTATTAGGCCCGCTTCTGTTCTCTGTTTTTATCAATGACGTTTCCTCCGTGGTCAAAAACTCCTCGTTTCTCCTTTATGCGGACGATATAAAAATGTTCAAGGCAATACATACTCTTCATGATTGCTTGTCATTGCAATCGGACATATCCGCCTTCTCTGATTGGTGCTTGAAGAATGGGCTCACTCTCAATTCATCTAAAACCAAGGTTGTCTCATTTACGCGTAAAACGCACAGTCTTCTCTACTATTATTCTGTGAATGGTAGGCCGCTGCCCAGGGTTGATGAAATTAATGACCTCGGCGTACTTTTCGACCGTAGCCTCAGCTTCTCCTCTCATACAAAACGCATTGCTCTACGGGCTATGCGTACACTCGGCTTCATCTGCAGGCTTTCGAGAGAGTTTCGATCCCAACTCCCTTTCTTAAAGCTCTACCTCTCCATATGCTTGCCGCTTTTGGAATATGCGTCTGTTGTTTGGAGCGGCACTTGCCAGTCGAACTGTGAAAAAATTGACAGAGTTCAGCTAAAGTTTTTACGCATATTTCAACATCGGTTTTCTTGCAAAACTTCTAGCTCTCATCCCAGACGGAGTAACTCACTGCAGCTTCCTTCTCTTAGCTGCCGTCGCGTGAGGGCAGATATAATTTTCTTGTATAAACTTCTTCATGGTCACATTCTATGCCCTCAGCTCCTAGCGCGTATCCTTTTGCGTGTACCGCGAAAGAGCATAAGGGAATTCAGACCATTCCAAGTTTCTGCGCTCCTGCACTCCCTCTCCCCTCTGGACAGAATGCAAAAGTTGTTTAATTCTCTTTGTCCTCACCTTGATATATTCGAAAATTCTCTCCCTTCCTTTATATTGAATGTCCGTGACGTTCCACTTTGAGCACTCTTTTTCTCATACATAACTTCCCCTTTCATGCATTTTGTCTTTACTACACTTGTGCGTTTGCACCGGTATTATATTGTTTTTTTCTCTCCTTAATTGTACATCACGTGTACTTGTTTTCATTAATATTATTTCTTTAATACTGTGTACTCACGCCTGATTGTCTGTAACGCGTTCACTAATTACATTTCTTATTGTGTATGATTGTATTTCTAGCTTGTATTTCAGAGATCTCTTATTCGTTCATATTAGTATTGGCTTTATTCTTGTTTGTATTTTGATATATGCTGTACTTGGCTGTTATCGGTCGTTCTTATGTTCATTCTCTTTGTTTATTGTTTTATTAGTTATTTATATGTCTGTTGCCTGTTCTAGCTGTTTTCATTTACCGCTGTTCTCGCTGTTTCCTTGTTCTCGCTTTTTTGTTTCATGCTTGCCGTCGCGCCTAGTTTATGTGTCTTTTTTTTCTATCGCCTTGACTGCTGCATTACCTCCCCTGAGTGTCTTCCTTTGTAGTGAAATAAATGTACATTTTGTGCGTGTGAATGGTGTACCAGCACCAAGACCTTTGGGTTGTTCCTGGGCACCGAAAAAATAAAGATTGATTGATTGATTGATTGATTATTATTATATTATTATTATTATTATTATTATTATTATTATTATTATTATTATTATTATTATTATTATTATTATTATTATTATTATTATTATTATTATTATTATTATTATTATTATTATTATTATTATTATTATTATTATTATTATTATTATTATTATTATTAAAAAGCAGGATGTTCGTTAAAGCAGGAAAATTTCGTTGTAACAATGAGGCTGATATGCCATCTATTCCTGCGGGCTTGTTTCGTCTGAAGCTGAATACTATCCTTTCAAGATCGTCCTTTGAGAGCCTTGGAAGATATGCTGAAGCTGATAAATATTATATTAGTGTGCACTTAACGTCTTGTCGAGCCTTTTCCTTCGCGAGCGTAAAATGTTTATTGAAGTCATCAAGTTTTGATACAGAATCATTTTTTAATGGGTCCGAGCAAAGAGAGTTCGCTTCTTTTCCACGAAGATGGTTAATCAACGACCACATCTTTGCAGGATTTGTGACAGATTGTTCGAACTGCTCTTGTAAATGCCTGCGCCGTGCAGATCTAATAAGTGCTACCACTCTATTTCTAGCAGCCCTGTATTCCGAAAAAAGGTCTGCATTTCATGGATTACGTTTAGAACGTTTCCAAAGCCAGTCTCTGCTCGCGATCGCTCGCAATAATAATAATAATAATAATAATAATAATAATAATAATAATAATAATAATAATAATAATAATAATAATAATAATAATAATAATAATAATAATAATAATAATAATAACCTTTATTGCCACTTTTTATACAGTACAAATGAGGTTCAGGCCCATCAATGCCAACAAGAGGTTTGCCGGTCTGGGCGTGGCAGTCAAAGCAGAGCGACAAAATGGCAGATCAATAGAAAACACTAATCGCTACAAATAACACTAAAGTTAAATTATTACAAAATTCACGAATAGAGATCCAAGATAAGTAGTATGCAAAAAGGTAACAGAACAAAACAGAGTCACACGCAATTACGTGATAAACAAAGAGCGACCGCGGTCAACATAGAGCTTTCAAGTGCATCTTCAGGTTCAGCACAGGGGTCACTTCAAAAAGTTAATCAGGCAATTCATTAAAGATTTCAGGAACATAAACGCAGCGTTTTCATCTACCATACCGCGTTGAACTCCGCGGTACAAAATAACGAGTCGACTTCCGCAACTTCCTACTCGGAAAATTCAGCACTAAAAAATTAGAATTCCAAAAATGGCGACGAACGACTGTTTGAACAAATAAACAGCGAAATGATGAGAGACTGAGCCATTGAAAAACGTTAGCGCCGGATGGCAGAGGGGAATTATATGCAATGGAGTTTAAAATGTTTTTCAAGAGCGTATTCAAACGGTCATGCCAACGGGAAGGACACGAAGCATAAACAGTGATGCCATACCTAAGGACACTGTACGCGAGCGCATGCGTAATAATTTTTTTCACGGCCAAGGGCGCCAAAGATTTCACATTAAAAAGTCACCATGAAGCCTTACGAATCTTCGAACATACGTAAGCTAACTGTTTATGCCATGATAAGCAGCCGTTGAAGTACAGACCCAGATATTTGTACGAGTTTACATATTCCACCGGTTGACAGTGACCTGAAACATGCTCATGCAAAAATACCGGCTTATCTATAAGTGATGTTTTTAAAGGATTTCTGAAACACATGATATTTGTTTTCTTCGTGTTCATTGAAATTTCGTTCTCAGCAAACCATTTCATCAAATTATTTATGTTTTCCTGCAACAAATTCAACGCAGTCTCATAATTAATATGCTTTGCTAAGAAAACTGTCATCCGCGTACTGGAAAATTGAGCACCTGGATACTATCGAACTCAAACCATCTGTATATAAATTAAAGAGCAATGGAGATAAAATTGACCCCTGTGGTAAACCTGCCCTCAGTGGCAGCCTCCCGCTATGTTCTTGTTGGCAGTTTAATCTGACAACTTGTGCGCGCCCATACAGAAAACTCTTGAGAATATCATAAAAGGGGCCTAGGAAGCCCAGCAGATGCAATTCCTGCAACAAAATATTATGGTTCACATCGAGAAAGAGGTCACAACTGAACAGGTTTTCATCAAATGCAGTGTAGAGTTCATCAGCGAATTCCTCCAGAAGTGCTGTAGTGCCCCTCCCTGTAACAAACCCAAACTGACGATTCGAAATGACAGAGAATTTATTCAAAAAAGACGTCATGCATTCAATCAGAAATTCTTCCAGTATTTGTGACAAAATTGGCAGTATGGAGATAGGTCGGTAGTTTTCACAAGCATCTCTTTTTTGCCCCTTGAAAAGCGGTGCAACCATAGCTGTTTTCAAGCCCTCCGGAAAAACCGCGCTTTCCAAAAATCCGTTCAAGAAAAGTAGGATGTTTGAAAAAGCAGGAAAATTACGTTGTAACAATGAGGCTGATATGCCATCTATTCCTGCAGGCTTGTTTCGTCTGAAGCTGAATACTATCCTTTCAAGATCGTCCTTTAAGAGCCTTGGAAGATATGCTGAAGCTGATAAATATTATTATAGTGCGCACTTAACGTCTTGTCGAATTGCTGCCTTTTCCGTCGCGAGCGTAAAATGTTTATTTAAGTCGTTAGATTTTGATACAGAATCATTTTTAACGCATCCGAGCAAAGTGAGTTTGCTTCTTTTCCACGAAGGTAGTTAATCAACGACCACATCTTTGCAGGATTTCTGACAGATCGTTCGAACTGGTCTTGAAAATACTTGCGCCATGCAGATCTAATAAGTGCTACCACTCTATTTCTAGCAGCCCTGTATTCCGAATGGAGGTCTGCATTTCTGGGATTACGTTTAGAACGTTTCTAAAGCCAGTCTCTGTTCGCGATCGCTCGCATAATTTCAGGGCCTAGCCACTTCTGATTCTGCCTGATTTTACGAGTAACCGTACGCATATAAATGTTTTTGAACTCAGTAGCTTATCGCATATCTTTACGTAAACTTCTTCCGCTGGTGCATCTTCTATTAAAGATGCCCAGTTGAACTTTGGTAATAAATTATCGAGTTTCCTTTAATCTAATTTTGACACTGAAATCTTCTTGGCATCACCGCAACTTGCTAGTGTAGCTCTTTGAACCTTCGATTAAGCAGAAAAACGACAAGCAGTGAAATAATGGTCGGCCAGCCGTTGTGTGATAATGCACGAGGTCAAGTTGTGAGTCGGTGCACGTACAGCAATATGGTCCAGAGAAGACTTCACCAGTCGACCGTTCATTAGGTCTTCACGTGTGGGGGCATTAATGACGTTTTCAATTCCATATGCGGAGAGTGAGGATAAGTAATCAGCGACCGAAGTTTTGCTTGGGCATAAGATATCGATGTTCAGGCCACCTGCCAAGCAGAACAACTCATCTCCTTTGTGCTGAAGAAGTATCTCTTCAAGTTCGAGTACGAAGCGAGTTACGCTATTAGAGGGTGGTCTATATACAGCCAATAATGTCAGAGATGCATGCAGTAGATTTACATCTAAAGCTAAGCATTCCGCATGTGTAAAAGTGATGTCAATAGGACAAACATCGTAATTTTCATTGACGAATAGAGCAATCCCTCCTCCCCGGCGTGTAGGACGCGTAACAAAACTTTCACGGCGAACATGTCTAAACAGCAAGATGGCACATTTATCTCACTAAGAACAAAAATGTCGACAAAGCCTGTGGCGTCTTGCGCTACAAGCTTGAATTGGTCCCAATATTTACGAAGGTTACGAACATTAAAATTTACAAGTGTGAACTCCTGATCTTCGCTTCGCCCAAGGTTCGTTTTAAAGGCAGAAAAGTCTGAAAATTCCGTTTGGCTGGGTACAGAAAGGTCATTCATTTTATCTTGTTTATGTCAGAGTCACGGATAACTCGGATGAGCGTTGCTGCTTCACCCTTCTTTACGTACACTTTGCCGCCTCTAACCCAAACGTACTTATAGGCGTTTTTCTTCCCTGCAGTCCTCGCCAGCCAAAATAACCTCCTGTTCATCTCAGTCAGATTTTCATTGAAGTAGAGCTCCGGCAACGATTTCGACTGGAAAAGTCCCCGAAGCTTGCCACGCGCTGCAAACCAGCGTTCTCGAACCGCTACTGATGAGAATCTCACCAAGACCGTCGGCGATGCTTTATTTTTGCTTGCAAGACGGTGGACAGCCTCAACTTCCCCTTTAGTAGGCTTATGAAGATCAAGTTTCTCTGCCAGAGAATCGAGGGCTTCAAACAGGTTTTCTTCCTGTTTAAATGGCAAGCCATGGATTTATACATTCAAGTTCCTACTATGTTGCTCGGTATCATTCAACCCCTGCTGTAGTCTTTGAATCAAGTCTTTGAATAATAATAATAATAATAATAATAATAATAATAATAATAATAATAATAATAATAATAATAATAATAATAATAATAATAATAATAATAATAATAATAATAATAATAATAATAATAATGATGATGATGATAATAATAATAATAATAATAATCAATCTTTATTTTTTCGGTGCCCAGGAACAACCCAAATGTCTTGGTGCTGGTACACCATGCACACGCACAAAATGTTAATTTATTTCACCACAAAGGAAGACACTCAGGTGAGGTAATACAGCAGTCAAGGCGATAGAAAAAGGACACATAAACTAGGCGCGACGGCAAGCATGAAACAAAAAAGCGAGAACAAGGAAACAGCGAGAACAGCGGTAAATGAAAACAGCTAGAACAGGCAACAGACATACAAATAACTAATATAAACAAGAAACCAAGGGAATTAACACAAGAACTACTGATAACAGCCAAGTACAGCATACAGCAAAATACAAACAAGTATAAAGCCAATACTAATATGAACGAATAAGAAACCTCTGAAATACAAGCTAGAAATACAATCATACACAATAACAAATGTAATTAGTGAACGCGTTACAGACAATCAGAAATGAGTACACGGTTTAAAAGAAATAATATTAATGAAAACAAGTAGAAGTGATGAACAATTAAGGAGAAAAAATATAATACAGGTGCAAATGCACAAGTGTAGTAAAGACAAAATGCTTGAAAGGGGAAGTTAAATAAGAAAAGGAGTGCTCAAAGTGGAACGTCACGGACATCCAATATAAAGGAAGGGAGAGAATTTTCGAATATATCAAGGTGAGGACAAAGAGAATTAAACTTTTGCATTCTGCCCAGAGAGGACAGGGAGTGCAGGAGCGCAGAAACTTGGAATGGTCTGAATTCCCTTATGCTCTTTCGCGGTACACGCAAAAGGATACGCGCTAGGAGCTGAGGGCATAGAATGTGACCATGAAGAAGTTTATACAAGAAAATTATATCTGCCCTCACGTGACGGCAGCTAAGAGAAGGAAGCTGCAGTGAGTTACTCCGTCTGGGACGGGAGCTGGAAGTTTTGCAAGAAAACCGATGTTGAAATATGCGTAAAAACTTTAGCTGAACTCTGTTGATTTTTTCAAAGTTCGACTGGCAAGTGCCGTTCCAAACAACAGACGCATATTCCAAAAGCGGCAAGCATATGGAGAGGTAGAGCTTTAAGAAAGGAAGTGGGGCTCGAAACTCTCTCGAAAGCCTGCAGATGGAGCCGAGTGTACGCATAGCCCGTAGAGCAACGTGTTTTGTATGAGAGGAGAAGCTGAGGCTACGGTCGAAAAGTACGCCGAGGTCATTAATTTCATCAACCCTGGGCAGCGGCCTACCATTCACAGAATAAAAGTAGAGAAGACTGTGCGTTTTACGCGTAAATGAGACAACCTTGGTTTTAGATGTATTGAGAGTGAGCCCATTCTTCAAGCACCAATCAGAGAAGGCTGATATGTCCGATTGCAATGACAAACAATCGTGAAGAGTATGTATTGCCTTGAACATTTTTATATCGTCTGCATAAAGGAGAAACGAGGTGTTTTTGACCACGGAGGAAACGTCATTGATAAAAACAGAGAACAGAAGTGGGCCTAATACAGAGCCCTGAGGAACTCCGCTGGTTGGAGTGTAAACAAATGAGGTCAGTCCATTTACACTGACAAAGCAGGACCGATCAAGAAGATAGTTGCGTAGGAGGGCTACAATTAATAATAATAATAATAATAATAATAATAATAATAATAATAATAATAATAATAATAATAATAATAATAATAATAATAATAATAATAATAATGAACCACTTCCCAGCGAGAATGTGTGCTGGTAACGTTTTCTACCCCGCAAGCTGAGATAACTGCTAGGTAACCTGCCACAACAGTTTTGGTGGTGCATAGAGCATCTATATTTACCAAACTAGTTCATTGTGCTGTTCCTCTGCAAAATTGCTTCAATTCCATGTAAAAAAAACGGCTAATGCTGTTTGACGACGGCCGGTCAATTGCGAGAAAAGCTAGTGCCTCTAACCTGGAGCCAATGCTTCAAAGCTAGGCGCTCTGCAGGAGAAAATGACTTATGAATTCAAGATATATCAAACGTGTCCCAAGCAACGACAGCGATGCCCCTTCCTCTGCGCTAGGAACAAGTCGCAAACCTTGATTCGCAATCATTCAGTGAAAACAAGTGTAGTCAACAACCTGGAACATTTCTTTTTTTTTCCTGGTGACATGAACCAATGAAACCAATGGCATCCTCTGATAAATTCTGAACTACTTCCAGTATTTTCGTAGGCTCCGGATATCAACATTAATCATGAGTAGACTCTTTGTCACGGTTTCGCATGATGCGCTCCTTAAGTGATTAGAATTCAGAAAAATTTAATGGAGCTGATGAAGCATTGTTCATTTTACTCTGGCTACGTCCGATTCACAATTCACTCGAACAAGGGGCGCATCCATCTCTCTTGGCGAAGTTTTTCCTCCTCTTACCCAAACATATTTATATAATTTCTCTTTTCCTGCCGTACTTGCCCTCCACAGCCATTCATGGTTCCTTTTTGTTAGGATATGATTGAAAAAAAGCCTTTCGCTGCGATCTTGACTCGTGCAGTTATTTGAGCTTGCGTCGATCATTAGAGCATCCTTCTGTGGCTCCTACACTGGAGAAGTGCGCTAGGATGATCTGTATGCTGTCTGACTTGGCAGGAATTCGATGCACAGCAACTACATTCTCAGGGGCAAAGTAATATCAATCAATCACTCAACCAATCAATCAATCAACCAATCAATCAATCAATCAATCAATCCAATCAATCAACATTTCCGGTGCCCAGGAACAACCCTAAGTTCCTGGTTATGGTACACCATAAACACAAAAAGTACAATTATTTTCATACAGAGAACAGTAATCAGGGCAAGTATTGCAAGGAACAAGGTGATAGAAAAAAAAGAAAAAAATGTCAACAAAGCCTCTGCTTCAGACAAAGGCGTGCCAGCGAACAGAAAAATAACGAAAAAGTGAAAACAGCTAATCAATAGCAGTTGACGTGATGATAATTGGCGTGGCGATGCAACTGGAGCGGAAATATTAACCCAGAGCCGGTCCATTACCCAGAAACGCTTAAATATATTTATCGTCACAGTGATTTCAAGCTTACTTATCCTCTTTAACATTTCTTATTCACGAACGTAGAAATAAGGCTCAACGCATTTAAGCGTCGAACAATCTTAAATATTACAACATACCAGAGAACAATTCGGCATCGCAACAAGAGGCTTCGCCGCTCATGATGACATCTGTTGTATTCCTGAGTGCGCTTTTTCAGGAGAATAATGAAATTAAACAGAGAAATTAAGGCTTGAGATGAACAAAGTGGGGTCCTAGAGGCACTGGTTAGTCGACTGAGAAAAGTGGCAAAACAAGTTTAAAGAAATAATGCGAACACAGTTAAAAGAATCGGCGAGTTCCACAAACTATAGAGGGGGCGACTCAGGTAATCCAGCATGGCAACGTTTCGATTCCTATTGTAGACAGCGTACGGGGAATCACGCTTGTTTTGAAATTTCACGACAAGCTCGCGCTTTTTGTAGCGAGAGCTACACTGGGCTACCAGTCGAGCATTTCGCGGTGCATGGGAGCGGCCAGTTGTGCGCATGCGCCGTTACCATGGCAACCGAAGAGGAGCACAGTGTGGCGTGCGCTTCGCCGTCGCTGCGGCCGCGCGCCCGCTCCACCGTCAAAGCCTAGCGTAACGTCACGCGGATAATCAGTTGTGCGCATGCGCCGATACCATGGTAACCAGAGAGACCCCACAACTGTGCCGCGTTCTTCGTCGCCGCCTCGCCGCACGAACCCGAACCCCGCGTCACATGCGCAGGATTGCGTGTAAAAGGCGGAGATGTAGTGGGCGTCTGTATCACAACGTTTGGCATGCATGCATGCAGAGAAGGGGAGTCCAGCCGCTGCTAAACGGCGGTATAGACAAGGGAAGATTAAAGGTGCACTAAAGAGGAATCTTAACTCGTCTTTTTACCGCGCGTGCACTATCTACACGTTCCGGGCATTCTTGGAAACTTCGAATTATTGTCCTGTGCGGCCTATTGCGCTTATTAAATCAGATTAAACGTCCCGGCTCCCGCCTTTTTTTTTAACTCAACGCGGTAGGTAGGAGTCAACCAATGCCTCAGCCAGTCCCGCGGCGGCTTGCCGCTCTGCCATCGGCGGAGTGATACGTAAATCAAAGAGTCCACGTGCATTTTTATTTCTTTGGGCCTAAATTGTTTCTATATTGTCTGTGACTGAAATTTTTCATTCACACAAACCTAAAAACAAATTAAAAGCGAAAGCGAAGCCGCCACTGGACTGGCTCAAATGCACTCCACGCGTTTTTTGACTCCGCCTACCTACCGTGCTGAGTTAAACAAAAAAGCGGGAGCCGGGACGTTTAATCCGATTTAATTAGGAAAACCGGCCACACAGGACAATAATTCGAAGTTTATAAGAATGCCCGGAGCGTGTAGATAGAGTTCCCGCGGTAAAAAGACGAGTTAAGATTCCTCTTTAGTGCACCTTTAACTCTTCCGATCCTGAGGTTGTCGCCTGGCAGTTGGCTTGAACCAAATACTAACGCTTGAGTCTGTGTGTAAGTGAAACAAGGTATCACCGCTGTCACGCATCTCCCTTCGATCGCGGGGAATAATGGTGAAGCCTGCTGTGTTCGGCTTCTACGTGGCACCGGGAACATCTGTCAAGCAGACGATTGATGTGGTTGCCACGTGTTTACCAGCCTACGGCACGGTTTCACAGCTGTGTGTGACTTGTGGGGATTTCAGCAGGAAAAAGGACTCTCTTAGTGAGTGTATGAAAGAAAAGTTTGACTTTAATTTAGCTTCGGACCCTCACGTCCAGACTACATAATGGGGACCTACTATAGACCTTGTATACTAAAGAGGCTCTACCAAATCAAAATACTGTATCGACAAAATTGAGACCGCTGCATGCTACTTCACAAATCATCGGGCAGTCTTCGTCTTTGTCAAGCAAAATGAATAAAAGATGTGTATACCCAATGTCTCTCATTGCTAAACATACAGCGACAACAACAAGCTCAGCCAGAGAAACGTGCCTCTCGCTACGAATATCCTGGAATAACCGAGCTAAGCCACTGCCAATTTTTTTGTCGCTGTTGGCAACCCCGTGTGAGCCGTGCTTTCGTTTCTCGAGCGTGTAAAAGAATAAACAAGATAATGGAAAAAAAATCGCTGTCTAGAGTTAGAAACGGCCGGTGCGAAAGCGGAGCGGTACGTAGGCGATCGACACACGCTTCGGCGAGAGTTCAAGATCATTGACAGGCGACAATGAAGACATTCGTAAAACGAACGGGTGAATGACAAGGCTAGAACAGTGATGCCCCCTTTCCAGCGCAAGTAATCAGTGGAAGTTAGGCGCGGAATGAATGTAAGGCCGCTACGACACTCTTCTTTTCGATTGATTTTATTCGATTCTTATCATCCGCCCGCCTTATTGGTCGATTACAGGCATAGCGAGGCCAATGGGCAATAACCAAGTGCGAAAAAAATCAGAATTAATTAGAATTCTAATGAAATCATCATACTGTTACGTGACGGCAAGCCTATGAATGAGATGAGATGACAGATTGTTACAGAATGATTTTAATGACGGACGGCCTGGCGCGAGCGCTCCTACCCCCGCCACTGCACAGTTCGTCGTCTTCTTAGTCACAATATCACCTAATCGTTTCTTTCCATGGATATCAAATCACCTTATCACCGAACACACATGCTGTAACAAAGTTTGTCATTACAGACTCCGCCTGGCGCAAAACCTTCGTGCTTCAAATGTTCCCATTAGTTATGTGTGCGCAGCGATGCTCGCTAACGAAAGCGCCTTGTATTTTACATAAGGCCTTTCTACTCCAGGCACATTGTCTTTTTTTTTAGAAACATAGGCTCAGTACCTTGTAAAAGCTGCGTCGTCATAATCCTGCGAGCGTTCTACTGCAGAGGGAAAACTTTGTTGTCATGCTCCCTCTCCATTACGAAAAATTACGCAGTCACCCTTTAGCGACTCTTCTATCTCATTCACGGTAAAACACCAAGGTAACGGTGCACCTGGGATATCTTTTTTATACAAAAACTATGAAAAGAACGTCTTTAGGTACCTGCGAAACAATCGCAAAGGAGCAAACGACAGGGTTCAGCGCTCGCCGATCCTATTTAGACCAGTTCGTGGCGCTGCCGCAGTTGGGTGTCGGTTTCATGAAATCGTCAATAACAGACGGCACAAAAGTGGTATAGCAAATGACAGGTCAAGATAAATAATTATTCCGCTAAGAGAAAAAATGAGCTGCGCCCCGCAGTTAGCAAACGGTCGCCGCACTGCGCGTGTTTACATTGCAAAACACGAGCGCTTTCGCATAGAGCTCAGTTCTAAGCAAAACACACAAAGTAGCAGTTTTGGCTATGTGCGTGACAGACGCGTTTTTCAGTAATTCTCGGCGCTTTCAATGTCTGAAGAGCTTTTTTGTCAATTACTCAGAACTTCGGTAGAAAACAAAGTGAAAGCTGCAGCCGAGTCAGAATTAATATGAAGCAGTTCAGTGGCGTTCTCGCTTTGAAAAATTTGCCTTCTGAAGAATTACGGCCGCGACCGTTTTTCATTCGTCGCTTTCGAGAAGAACCAGCAGTGACTTCGGACGGACAAATCGGTTCTCCAGATCTCCACTGTAATTTATCCGTGAGTGCCCTTTCGCTATTCTAAATCCAAATCATGTTTGTCGTGCCATAATTGTGAAACAAAGAGCATATTTTTACTCTTACAGGATGTATACCTGCGCCTCAATATATCACGCGATGTATCTGTGCCTCACAAGAAGGAAACAGCAAACATTATCGTCTAAACGTCTGTCACGGTGCACCACTGCCGTGTTAGCAGTACAACTCTGTGGTAAGATTTATCGAATTTTACCCAATGAATACCATTAAACCTAAACATGTGCCACCATTTCACAAAACGAGAACAGTAGCACTAGCGCTATTTTTGGAGTTCTACTGTTGCGGCGAAGGGTCGCTTTTATCTTTTGCTCTTAGGCTTACAATTGAAGAACGACTGCCTTGACGATTGCGTAAAGATGACGCTGGACTAAAAAATGAGCACTGAACTGCAGTCTTTTGTTGCGAGAAAGTGACGATTCAGAAGAATAATAGTTTTATCAGGCTAATAGCATTGGTAGTACGTCTTACCAGCGTGTGAGAACAGCGGGTGCGATGAGACGACTTGGGCGGCTATTTTGTGACTGCCCTCGTTTTGAGCGTGACAGTGTCCTCCTGGCTGCAACACTCCGCTGCACGGATCCTCGTCCCTTTGCATAAGCCAAGATTCTGGCGCCTTGGAGTGAAACCTTCATCTCAGAGGAAAGTTGTGAAGGCACCATTGAAATTCTTAAAGGACTCAGGTTTGAGTTCAAGGCAATAGGCTCACAAAGCACCGCCGAGCGGCGCTACTGCTCTTGACGGGGAATGCCATCTCTGGCAGCTAAATAGCAACTGGGAAAACCTGCTGAGCGCTTTCTCCTCTAGCCACCGCATTCCCGCTCGTTTCGGTGCAGAGCTCTCGCGCTGCATCTGTGGCGCCTAGCAATGTACCGTCTGCAGTGCGGCTACAGGAAGGTCTGCCAGCTTGATAGCTCTTTCCGGAAAGCTCGTTGATCACGTGTGCTCTGTGGAGCAGACGAGTGACAACGACGAAACACGATTGAGCGGGAAATGCGTTTCATAAGTCAGCGATCATATTGTTTACAACATGGACCAATAAGTAAATCTGTCATTTTGTTACATGCTCAAAATAACGAACGTTCCGTAAGAACTGCGAAACGAAGCGGTGCACTCGATCGATGTTCTCCTTTGTAGAATATGAGGCGTATGCTTTAGTTGTTTTGATATCGCATCTTTACGCAAGTAATCATGCACTGTCGGGGACGAAAAGTTTACGGCGGGCTAAAATAAATACTTAACGGCCATGGCATATTATATATTGAAAAGCCTGGAAAAGTACGAGACACGCGTGCTCCATCCTTTGGAACACCGTCCGCTGACTTGTTCGCGAGGCAGCTGAACTTGAAGCGCTGTGAAGCTCGCCTAATTTACTTTGGTTCTCCCGCCATGCCTGCACTTGAGTTTTGTGAGCATGTCGGCTTAGCAGACATGAAACTTGCTGCACGAACTCGCCGTATGTTCGGTGTGAGTGGTGTCGAACAACAGTCGCGCTGCGGTATCGTGCGCGCGACGCGCACGCGTAATAGCACGGACGTAAACACACTCTCAAAAGATTGTACTGAATGTTTTATATTAGGAAACTTTTAAGCAATTTATTTCATTCTAATTTTTCCTTTCTACACATTCCCGAAATATTATGGCAAAGTGCAAACTCAAATTAGGTGCAAAAATGTACACCATTCTATGTGACATGTTGCTGGGTATTGGTATACTAATACCCAGCAACATGTCGCATAGAATAGAATTTTAGAGCGAAATTTTAGAACGAAATTTTTAGAGCGATATAGAACGAAATTTTACAGCTAGAGCTGTTATAATTACGTTAGGATCATTTCTATAGGATGATTGCCGAGTAGCAAGCCGCGATTTCGGAACGCACTCATCCACGATGGGGAGCCGAAGGTCTTCGCGTGAGCGCGAAACCGGCTAAGGTACTCAGAGTTCCGACCCGGGTTCGTGCCATTCTTGACCGTTCCCCGGGCTTAACGGCCTGCTGGGAGGGCGGAGACCCCAGTCTGAGTGAGTGAGTTTTTGTCGCTCAGCTGAGGACTGGGGGTCGGCCTTTCGTATGGCTTCAGGGCTACACTCACAGTAACGTTACAGCCGGCCCCGCCGACCAGAACGCGCAACCGGTGGTTTTGTCTTCATGTTGCTTGCTCATAAAAATGCGAATAAAGGGCTTCGACTAATTGTAGTCTCACATTACCAGAGTCTGCTTTGCCGCTGTTATCAACGAAATCGGCTCAGTATTTAAGCACGAGTTATGCGCAAGATTAGTGTGCCTTTTCGCGTCCTTTTGAATGGCATGGGTGTAAAGACGCCTCTCTCTCTTGTGCCCAGCGCATCGCCGGTTGGGGCAGTAGCGCCGTCGCACAGACCTGTTCGGGAAACTCACAGGTGGCTGCCCGTTTGGGCGTCTGCTCTCGCTGAATCAAGCTAAGTCATCAGCTTAGCTTAGCGGTCTTTTTTTTTATCGTAGTAGTGCACCTCTCATTGTCGAGACAGCTTTGGTTCTTTGTACGTTTTATAAAAAGATTTTGTTTTTCTCTGGAAAACAGTTTGATTATACATGTTTGTTTAGACAGCATTCGAATTAAAATCAGATAGCTACGAGTAGCTTTTATTCCTGCATTCACTGCCGGTGCCAAGACTGTGGTTGTCAGCTTTTTTTGCAAGCCTTTTTCCCCCTGCGAGAATGAAACGTCGACGAAGGACACGCCTTCGGTGAAGCTGTGAGAGTTACATCGTAAGTTGCCCTCTGCACACGACTAATTCGTGGCTACAGCAGTCGACTGCCCTCAAGGCATACATGGCACTCTTTGCCTACTTGAGAGCGACTGGATTGAGTGACAAATTGTGACAGCGTTGTGCGTGTGTGTGTGTTATGCCTTTTTTCTCTTCTATATTCCTCCTTTTAGTCCCCTCATCTCTCTTCCCCAGTGCAGGGTAGCCAACCCGAACCCCTTTCTGGTTAACATCCCTGCCTTTCCCTCCTCCTCTTTATCTATCTATCCCCTGCCGGAAATTTAAACTGTGCAATATAGTAATGAAATCGAAATTTCCTTCATGTTTGTACATCATTAGTTAGCTGTTCTCTTTTAATTAAAAGTGGCGTGTATTGGTGTCATGCCGTGAAGTCAAGAAATAAAAAAAAAATGGGAGGGGACCTTTTAACTATATTGCTACAGCCCTCATCAGGAATCCGCCATATGCAGACCTGGATGCGAAATTTTCGGCTGGCCACTCGAACTAGGACAGCGGCATTGCATACACGATGTTCCAATACCGCACACTACCTGAAAATTCACACAGCTGTGTTAGGAGCTGTGTGATGGTAAACCGCAGCTCAGAGCAGGCCAAGCTGCTATGAACTGGCAACACATGAAGGGATGAGGTCGTTTGGTTCATGCATGCGGGCAGACTTCTCAGACGGAAAAGCGTTTACTTAGGCCAAGGCACTTCATAGCAGGTGGGGGGGGGGGGGGGGGGGGGTAACTACATGGGTGATTTAGCGTAATCCTTCATAAGCAGTGTTCTGGACTGCCACTAGTACTTTAACCTGTTCACAAAAACGCGCGCACATAGAGACATTCTATGCAGCAACGTATTTCCTTGGTCTATAGTGCCAAAGCGGGTTAGAAGGGCGAGTAATTTCTCGTTGCTGTCCAAATAAAACGCGAGAATAAAAAAAAGTAAGACGGCTCGCTTATCATAACTGTTTTCCATTCCTACGAAGCAGCGCGCAATGACGGCACACAAGAAGGGAGAGGACACACAACAAAGCGCTGGGCTATCAACTGAGGTTTAGTCGAAAAAAAAAAATCAATGAATCCATGCCAGCAATGGAGCAATGAATCCATACCAACTTTCCCAATCAGCCGTTCTACCACTGTTTTCCATAGCATTTTTCCGCTCAGTCCTTTTAGGTATTAAACTGCTTAACTCATTTTCTGTTCCTCGGAATATATATTTTGTACATGAATGAATGTCGTGCAATTTATTTAATGCTCTAATCCTTGCTCTGGAAGACGCCGCATCAGAGAGCCTGTGATTATGTATTGTTGGGAGCCTGGGATTGTTGTATAATTACTTTACTTGTTCTGTAAATCTGTAGAGTTATTTGTTTTTTTAGTTTCGTAATTTATCATTGCCTCTTGTTTTGCATTTTACTTCATCGTGTTTAATTATGTGTTCTAGTCATGATGGTTTGCAAATAGTTATTGCCTGTCCTATGCTATGCCTTGTATTTGGTTTCCTGGACCTCGTCAAGCTGCGTTCGCAGCTTTTACCCACGGAAATCATCCAGAATATATCTGGCGAATAAAATGAATTGAACTGAATAATCTACTGGTTGCAACTTTCGGACCTGTCCGAAAATAGCAATGCCCTGGCGGGGTTCTATTTCACCCCTGTCAAAAACAGCGCTCGGCATTGAGCGCACGTCCCATAAAACGACAGCAGCACGACGTAGTGGTCGCTCCCCTCTTGTGGCGAGCAAGCATCATCGTACTGAGAGTCACGTTGGAGCGAAAAGAATAACAACCAAATGCACTTGCGTGCCCGTGAAAAGGGAAAGAAAACAGGGCAACTCCTCAAGTACAGTTCTGCAGGGGCGTCTCCGCGAATAGCGTTTATTCGGCGCACGGTGTTCAAACCGGCGGGTTTCTCAGCAGGCCGCAATTAAAGGCTCGCTTTATTAACCCCGATATCCGCGCAGGATCCGAGTGTGTGCCGAGGGGCCCGCGCCATCGCAGCGAGCGAGCCGGCCGCGGCCATCCGTCTTCGGCGCGCAAGGCCGCCGTCGACCGCGCCATTTCCGCGGCAGAGCGCGTCCAAGAGTGGCGCGCGTTGTTTCAAGGCGCTCGAGCGTGGCCAAGTTTCGCCGAGAGCCCGCTCGTAAATCATTCCGCATGAGGTGTCCGCGCTCGCCGTCGCGGACTCGACGCCACCCGCCATGAAACGAGAGAAGGGGCGTGCGTGCGTGCGTGCGTGCGTGCCCGCTCGTGTGATTGTCCAGAGGCGGCGGCTTGCGGCCGCAGAAAAATACCGCACGAAGAGCGCGCCCTTCTCTTCGCTATAGAAATGCAAGCGCTCACATACTGCTCAGCCGTTTGGACGAAGCTTCAAGTGGTCGGTGCTTTGGGACCTGCCGACGATGCGACGGTATAGCGAGAGCACTGGGGTCAGCCACTCGGAAGGCGCTGCCACTGAACATTATATCGGACACGCAATCTGTTACATTCCTGGCTCTAGCTACAACGTATCCGTACCCAACGAAAACGTAGGTCCTAGAAAAAGAGGAAATCTCAGCCGCATGCCCGCCGCTCAAATCAAACATGGGCAGCGACAGTCTGGCGAGCCTACATCTCTGCTCCAATTTTGAGGGCTTTCGACCTTTCTCGTTTGGCTTCTAAGTCTCGCTATCAGAGGGACCAGTCATTCTGCGTATCGTGCAATATAAATACAAGAGAATCGAAGGAAAAGAGTCGCTCTAATGTACTTCACTCTATATTATCACTCTAATATAGCGGCACCCGTATTCTATGTGCGCAATTAAGATTTATTTGAGTAGCCGCAGCTAGGAATTTACTGTTTATCGCTATTGGCCTGCGGCTGAGCCAATCACGAACCAACTTTACGCAGGACGACGCATGGACACATTTGTGAACCTGGCAGATGATTAATTAGCATCGCCAGACCAGCGCTTTAACATTTGAGCAACAGGGATGTGAGATGGCTTTCTCTCGTGAGTCTGAGTCGAAGCCGGAGTTGAAGCTGGGGAATCGGGCTTCAACCTAACATAGTAGTCGCAGACTTTGAACGATGATGCGAGCGCAGCGATTGCACTGGAACGTACTCTGGCGTTCCACGTTGCAGTGGGACCGTGAGTATTGCGGTTTTCTCGCTTTAGTTCGCTGTTACCGACCGACGTCTTGGGTAGCGAGGTCCGCTTTCGACGCGTTGTGTAACCATAGTGAGGAAATGGGGTGAGTTGTAACATAGAGTTGGAGCTCGAATCACATGTTTGCATTATTTAGAGAATGACGGTTTGATCGGTCTGAGAGAACCTCGGTGAATCTTACAGCGTCTGCTCGAATCTACTGGGGCTATTATGCCCAACGTCGTTTTTCGAGCACAACTGAGCTCTGTAGGTCAGTAGAACAGGGAGCACACTATACCCGAAGACATAATCGCTCGGACAGAGCATGTGTACGCCATGTTTGCTGTGTGAAAGTTTCGCATTTTATGCCCCCCTCATTTGAAAGAAACATTACTGAAGGGCTCTCGTCTTCCTCGCTATCTTCGCTCCTTCATTACATGAAGCTGTTACAATGCGCCAGTCCCGATTCGCTTCTTACCGTTTACAAGGCGTTGATAGCTATCCGCTTGCCTGTTATGCTCTTTGCCTCTCTTTGTGGGTTAACTCTCTCCCTTCAAGTAATTGCTTCGACGCAGAATGCTGCAGTTACCTGCACTCTTGACCAAGCTATCAAGCTTGCGCCCCAGATTTGTTTGATAGCACAGACTAGGAGTCGCGTGCCATTTGATTACAACAGAGGAACAATGAAGTGACACTCTTATTTCACTTTCCTTCCTTTCCAACCCCCTCACCGTTCATTTACTTCCAGTTGTAATCACTGATCCTATTTTTATATTCTTGCATTCTATTAACGCATAGCGTTTTACTGTTGGTCGAATGGTACCCCAAAATCTTCTCTGCTGCGTCTAAATTGTTGTCAGCTATTACTCCGCTTTGTGGTTACCTGCCACTTCGTCGAGCTGAAGAGGTTTCTCGAAAAATATTTTTAGATGTCTTATTAAGGAGGCAGAAGAAGTTGAAGAACTCATGAGCGAAACTACAACGGAGGTCGACAAAACCGCAGTAGTTCCCTACTGATCGACCGTGTTCCTCGTAGCTGGGGCCTACAGGGTCGAATGCTTTGGCCCGGCCAGATGCGCACCGCTAAGTGCGATCATCCTCTGACCAGGTGCTCTGCTTTTCCATGGGTAAAGCGCTTGCAAAAGGACCACCCGGTCTCTGACTTAACCAAGTACTTTTTAACTACTCACAGAAAAAAATTATTAACTTTACACTTCAATTAATCATTTATCGTATTTTTTAGTCTATAATTAGCGCTACTGTAAAGTCGCAGCTGCCTAAATAGCGGCTTCCCCCCCCCCCCCCCCCCGGAAAGATCTATCGATAACTCTAACCTTTTCCAAACGAGTCCCTCATCTCCTTTACCTTGTCTGCTAATTGCTTAACGAGGGTCTCGGTTCTGGCAGTCTTGATGCCATAGGTAGCATAAGAGGGCTTTCGCACAGTTCCCGCCCTCGTCGTTAGATGACGTTCCACGTCACACTCGCGGTAATACAGGATGTGCTACGTCCGGCGCTATGGACGAGGGTGGCGCTGGTGAACATTCTCAAGGTTCGCTTACACCCATTAAACATAAATACCCACGAGAGCAGCAGATTGGACAGCCGTCGCCGTAGCTCAGTTGGTAAGAGCACCGGACGCGATATTCAGGGGTCGTGGGTTCGGATCCCACCGGCGGCATGGTTGTTTTTTCTGCTGCTTTATATGTAATTTTATTTAAACGATAGATTAATTTAAGTATGGTTAACCCTGTGATTAGCACTACACATTAAAAAAATTAAACATTCCCCTATGCACATTGGTTTCGGTGACTGTTGGCTCCCTCCATAAGTTTATATATATATATATATATATATATATATATATATATATATATATATATATATATATATATATATATATATACACACACATATATATATATATATATATATATATATATATATATAATATATATATATATATATATATATATATATATATATATATATATATATATATATATATATATATAGCCATTTAATTGTCACTGGAATTCCAAACATGTTGTGCACCTGATACATTAAAGCCAATGTATTTTACTTTCATAATAATCGCACGTCTTTAGGAGTTTTGCTGTTGTGTTCACCAAATTTTTGTTCACAAAATGTTTCTTGTGTATTACAACTCCACATTTGAGCTTCAGATGCTGAGATACCTGAAACATATCTGTGGCAGATGGCGCCTCCTACATTATAGCCTTTTCCTTTAAAATATTGCAAGGAAACGCATCTTTAATACCTCTAGAGATAGCTATTTTCTGTAACTTCTTTTTTGTAGTGTAAAGCATTGATAAGCAGGAGCATAAAAAAGTTTGGCGCTTTTGGCGCAAAACAAACAACTTTTTGTGTCTTTCGAAATTTTAAAACACTTCTTTTTATTTTCACGCTTAAGCAAAAAATTGAATGTGCCACAATTTGCATCAAAATTTTTATTTCATAAATACAGTCGCACATTACTTCCTACTATATTTATTTCAAATGCATGTTATAAGACAATAAATTCAATTAGCCTCATTTTGAAGTGCTGAATGTTAATTTCATCATCCTATATTCTCAATAAAAGTGATGAAATGAACCTGCATGAAACACCCCTTTTTCTCAGGTTAGAAGAGTTAATGTGAAGTCTGTTTAGATTAGCCTCTGAAGAGCTCGGGCACTTTTCCAGCTAAAAATCCTGCCTACAAAGAAAGCCACACGCACGAAGCGCAGCAAAAGCAAAGGTTGGTAGGTACCTTTAATTTTAGAGACAATTGGTGTGTGACGATATTGTTATTTTCAGACAGAACTTTTTGCAGGAGTAGGAAATGCTGTTAAGTGACCACAGACATGGTTGTCCATTTATCGTGTTATGAAAAAAAATTTTGAAAACTTTATTGCGTCCACAGCCACTATTCGTACTTGCAAGTTTCATTAATGCGCAATAAGTATCTGAGTCAAATTTTTCCATTGCAATTTCATGCACTGAACCATGCCAATAGCATGAGTGTAAACAATAATATTAAACGGTCGTTACATAAGCAAGCTTTTAATAGGTGAGGAGTTGAATGTTATATCTGCTGTGGTTTCTGTCTGTCTCACCGGCACTCTGCACGAATTAATGCATATCCTACTGGAATATTTAATAGTAGTGATTAGCGACACACCTGATCTTATATTTCACTCCATAAATTCGCCCTGTTCCAGTTATTACACGACACAGATCCCCAATCCGCGCAAAGCAGACATTTTCTGTTCGACCGTCGTTCAGTGCAACCTAAGCACAGTGCGCGTCAGTTTTGCGTAGAACACTAGTGAGGCGCACTGCGTGGCAAGGGCACGTCTGGTCGTAGTTGTTAGGTCGTAAAGATTATGTTTAGGTGGAAGCACAGACAAGTCAACCTTCGAGCCATATGAGATGGGCACGAGCACCCTACTTCAATCTCACTAGTTGCTCTCTGATTTCACTTTTCACTCTTTGCAGAACACCACTCGAGCGTCTACAAAAGCCTGATCCGCACAATCCACATTTTAAAAGGCACTGCAAAATGAAAATACAATTGCATGTTCAGATTATATTTAGCGGTCAAAGAAAATGACACACGCACGCACAGGCACACACACACACACGCACGCGCACACATACATACTGATATATATGTATTATACGCTCGCCGGATGAAGATTGCAACATGCCCTGCACAGGCAGGTCCATAGTCGACGAAGTTGTTCCCGCCGGGGTGCGCTGAGGTCGCCAACCTCAGGTGTTGTTTCGCTGAATGTAATTGCGCCGGACGCAAGAAGCCCAGGGTTATGCATAAAACAGCGCCTCCATAAGTCATCGGCTCTAATGGCTTCGCTCATCAGCAAGAGGAGCCCGCGGCGAACCGGTAACGCTGCGGTAGTTAACGGGTTCGTTCTTCATGAGGCTGACCCGGCCGAGAGGCAGGAAAGCGTTATGGGCGTCTGCGTTGCTGCAGCCCTTGCACACTGCAAGCGACCGCGACAACCAACATCAAATCATTCAGCGCTCAAGTTTTTATGTCCTTCGTGCCCAAGAAAGAATGCGTCGGCAAAGCTTTGCTCGGTAAATGCGCTTCGTGCTAGTTGATGTAACCGTGATTCAAAGCTACTAACCGCCTGACTGGCTATGAGCCCTGTAAACTCCTGCTTCGTCCGAACCGAACTCCTTACAGGCCTAACAGCTGATCTGGGCCTCTCAAGGGACATCTTTTAGAAGCCGCAAACTGGGAGGTCGAGCTACATTTGGGTTGAGCGAAAGGGCTTCATATGGCGTCTCGCTTTTGCACAAAGAAGTAAATATAAATATGAAAAGCAGGCATACAGTGCACAACAGAATATAGATGAGCCCGAAAGGAAGAGGGCTCCCCGCTCCACAAAAGTACCGCACAGCAGTATGAACAGGGCGCAAGCAAGTTTTACGAGTTATATCAGCTGTACTGGCGATTTTCACGAAATCGACGCCATGCTGCGGCGCCACCGCGAACTACTCTAAGAAGGTTCAGCGCACGGAACAGTGTCGTGTTCTCTACAGCCTGAGTGATTCGCTGACACATTCGGACAAGTGTTGTCGGTGTTTTATCGCAAACGTATTTATTTGGAGCCCTGTTACATGGATGTCTGCAGGATGTGTCACTGCATGAATTTTCTGGTGCCAGAGAAACAGAGAGAGCATGCGAACAGCACGTTTCAATTCTGCAGTGAAACACTCGCAGGACCCTGAAATCACAGTTTTGATCAGGCACCCAGTCTAATGATCTGCCTGCACTTCAAGGGCCTCCGTAGATATGAAGCGCTATATCACTATATATTAAAAAAAAAATCGCCGAGCACACATGACCAACAGGCACATTTCAAGTGGGACGAATTTTGTGCAAGATTCCGCCTGTAAGTGCAGGCTTCATTACAGCATATGTGCATGCATGGTGCATTCATGTCCACGATAGTGGGTGATATCATGCGAATTCCTCGACATTCCGATTATTTTTCCACTTAGATTGCCCAATGCATTCGCGGCCACTAAGAACAGACAGACGGACGGATGACAAGAGTCGAATAGAATCGAGGGAAAATATTTGTTTCATAAAGGTCTTATATTCGTTGCATGCCTTCTATACACTGTATACGAGCCAGCAGAGGGCTCAAGACGCGGTTAATTGCTCCCAGAAGACATTGCGCGGAAACAGGCGACCTCACTGGTCTCGCTTTCCACCTGTACTCCCAATTAGAAATCTATACGAGTTTATTGTGTCGCATGGTGAATAAAATTCACCAGGGTGAAAACGTAAAAGGGCGCCCCTTTTATCAGTTAAAACCCATCCGACAATGATTCCCGAACTATTTCAGATTGGCTTGTGCGAAGTAGCATGGTAAACTGACAATCCCTGGGTATTGCTTACCTGATCTCCTGGTTTTGTCATTCATCCGCTTTACAAACTTTTTCATCGTCGTTATCGTTAGCTATAAATTCCCTCCAAAGCGCGCGCAGACCGTCTGCCGCTCCAAATTCACGGCGGCCGTTTTCAAGCCCCGGACAGTGATTTCTTCATTGTTTCTCGTTTATTCTTTAATATCCTCGAGAAGAGACTCTGTCCGATTCAAATGAGGTTGCTTACATCGACAAACAAGCGCAAATTTATCGTTGAATTTTAAAACAATCGCGATTCTATGTGCGTTGATCCTGAGAGCAGTGCTCCATAACGCCGCCATATTGGATCGATTGAGGCGCCCCGTCTACGTCGTGAAAATCGCCAATAGCGTCAATTAGGTTCTGCTGACGTGCTCAAGGGATGCCGCACATTGAGGTTGTCGGTCCTTAAGACGGCCCTATGCACACCTTTGACTTTGTGGGCAAGGGAAAACGCTAAACACCCTGCCGATCAAACCTGCACCCTAATAATTGAAGATGTGCACAGAGTACACAGAGTACGCGCTGGAACACAGTGAGAGAAATAAAAAAAGTGTGTATGCCATATAGGTTTTCCTCGCCACAATTATGTACTCAGAGATCTAATCGCACGTCAACACTTGCTTACTTAAACACTTGCTTCTTGGCCCGAGATATTAATTCTGAATAACAGTAAACAAAGTCGCACCTAAAAGGCCCATCGACGCAGTCTTAAAATATTCAGTACAAAACGAGCGTTTCAAATGATAGACATGCTCTTTTACTCTGCCCCAACCTAAACTCTGCTCCAACGAAAACCGAATGTTCCCGTTCTCATTAAAAAATACGGCGTTTTCGCACCGCGTGTTTAATTGAAACTCCTCCTTTTATTCCCCTAATCCCTCTTCCCCAGTGCAGGGTAGAAAACTGGAGCACCTTTCTGGTTAACATCCCTGCCTTTCCCTCCTCCTCTTTATCTATCTATCTATCTCTTTTCTATAAATATAGACGAGGAATTGCAACTTCAGCAGAAGGACTGATGTCTCCCAGCACTGCAGTCGCACTTCGACGCATATTTTGATGTATACTGCAGCAGTGAAAAAGACAACGACAAAGCAGCACCGTAGCACAGCGTTTGTGACTTCATCGGGCTCAAAAGTGGCATGCTTGAGTGCTGCTTCGGGCAGATAAAAGCGTCTATAATATCTCCTTGTTTCCTTTGGTGTGTTAAAGAGTGCCAATGTCGAATTCATCATCAGTTGTCATTGCAGCATCGGAATCATTTTTTGTCTCCAAATTCACCGCCGCAATATACCCGAATGCACCGACTAGATAGCTCTCCACCTTATCCACGCATATGCTTAGTGGAACAATGTGAGTTTATCTTTGAAAATCGAAGTAACACACTGCGACTGAAAACCGCTGTTAGATCCTTAGCATTGCTTTTGCTTCGTGTTCCCCACTGTCTTTTCGAGTTAGGTGAATAAAATAAGGACGCCGCTTTAGCTCAATTTGTCGGCAGCATGTTAAAAGGAATGAACGTTTAATGAACAAAATATGAGCTTGAAAGCACCTGCCAATGGGGTTTCACCTATAGTTCGTCGGCTGAGATCTGATAAGGCGCACGGATTGCTCACAGAAGCATATTAAGTGCGAGGACATACCGTGGCTCCACCTCTCGGCGGCGCCCGCGTGACGATGAAAAGGGCATGACGTGTGTAGTTCTACCGCTTTGAAATGCGTCTCGGGCCGTTGAGTTTTCGCGTTTATTGCGCTGTGGTTCTGTTTAGAGTCCATCTGAGGCATTAAATCGACATTTTCGGCAACAAAACACTCCACCGAATGAACGAGCTGTCGCATAATATCATGGCTAGTTTTATCCGCCGCTAAAACGGTGAAGCGACCAATATTCTGCACCCATCATTCAGCGCATCTGTTGCCGCTGTCATGGACATCATTGAAGCTGCTACTCCATTAGACCGAGGTAAGTGGCCACCTGGTCCCTCTGAAAAGAGAATTTCTACGTTCAGGTGCGGCGCTGGGCAGTACTCCAGGCCATACCCATGCGGCAAAAATCATGCGGGTCAGACAGTTTCGGTATGTGCCGGCGGCTGCGACGCCGCTCGATTGCCTGCTCTCTTGAACTATTTTAGAGCAGACGAGAAGGGTAGCGGGGACGCTCCCAGGTCGTGGACTACACAGACCAATCCACAAATGCTTAAACTGTCAATGTTTGTTTCAGCCAGCCCCTTCGGCGTCGTCTGCTATTTACTGAGCGGTTTAGCGAGAACTCCGTGCTTGTGATTTTGCTCACTGAAATCCTTGCTGCTCACACGACAGTGCGAACTCACTTTTTGCCCAATTTCGACGTAAATAACCGTAATTCTCGCCGTTTCTTATCTGTCGGATAAAAATCGGAGCTCGGTCGCGTGCATTTGTCACCAATACCGCGACACATGGTCACAATATGCAACACAGAAACCCGCTAACACACAAAAAATTGTCTGTGGTTTAGCTCTGATTAACCCATGTCGAATTGCGAAAGCTTCGTTTCCTCGGCACGTCGTCTACGCACCGTCTCATTCCGAC
>JARKHS020016466.1:0-16668 GCA_030143305.2 Amblyomma americanum | reverse complement strand
TTGTGTATGCGGTAGCTGCAGAGTCCGATATCCCGTATCCAATGAGCACGTACAAACTTCTCCCTGGCCTGGCCTTCAGGTTTTCTGGAATTCGCTCCGAGAAAAGCGTCTTTGATCCCCATCTGGAAAATCATACGCTTCAAACATTGCTCTCTTTGGCAGAGCTTTTTTGCGTCATTAACTCAAATCAATCATCATCATTACTATCGTCATCATCAACTCAGTCCTCCGCTGAATGGCGCCGTTGTCAACAGTAGAACATCCTGATTCACTCCCTTTTTATTTTCCTGGATAGCCTTTTTTTCAAGAAGTACTTTGGTTTGGGCTAGTTGGTGCATAGCTTTTTGAAGATGTCAGGACGGCGCGAAAATAACAAGGGCCAAAGAGGCACACGAACACACGAACACTGGCGCCTGTCCTGTTGTGTTCGTGTGCCTCTTTGGTCCTTGTTATTTTCGCGCCGTCCTGACATCTTCAAAAAGCCTTTTTTTCTTCCCGTTTTTTTTTCTTTGCTTCACTCCCTTGAGGTGCCTTACATGAACCTAACGCTAAACAAAGTCTAGAACCCAGGCGCCCTTGAGAAGCCGCGAATATCTTCCACAACCAGGCTTGGCATGCCAGCCTCTGAGCCGACTCGGGCCAAGCCAAGCACAAGCCCAGCCGAGCCAAGCCGAGCCGTCAAGGAACAACGGGAGACTCGTAATGATAACAGATGCGGTCAAGGCAGTGACAAGTCATCTCGAAAAAAGCGAGGAAGCGCGATCTCAGCTCTGTCGCGCGAGCTTCTAACGGTCCCCGCAGGAGCCTACTGTAAATAAACCCGCCCTCCCTCGCTCGGTGCCCTCCTACCAGAAAAGACAAAAGCAGGTTGAGAACAAAAAGCTAAACGCCTCAAATGTGATAGAGAAATAAAGAATAATGGAGAAAAAAAAGAGATGACGGAGAAGTGAGCGAGCGCTTCAGTATACCGCGGGAGACAAACGATCGGGGCGATGATAGAGAGAAGAGCGTAATCAGCAGCGAAGAAGAAAGGGGACGTCGAGAGAAAGAAAACAGAGACGAGTTTTCCGAAGAAGGATAATCGCCCGAAAACGGCCCGGCCAACAGTTGGGTCGGACGAAGGGCGAAGCGGAGGAGGGGAAGAGAAACGAGAGAGAGAGAGAAAGAGACAGAAAGTGTAAGGCAGGGAACAAAGAAAGCAGTGCATTCAGTGCCAGCGGTAGTGGTGCTCGTGGTACTGCTGTGGTACTATACGAGTATTGGAGGCGAAGGCTTTTTTGGGGAGAGGAGGCTACAATGAGGAGGAGGAGGGAGATGGTTCCAGCTCGGCGGGCCTCCGTGGGATCCTCTAATGGAAGCGGACAAGGCATTGCTTCGCTCGTCTCTCCAGCTCACTGCCTCGGCGTCCGCGGGGAACAGGGAAGTACTTCAGCCCGAAGGGCCCTTCCTTTTTCCTCGGCCTCTCGGGCGAGCTCAGTGGAGCGATCAGAGGAGGAGAAAATAAAAGGGAGAGGAGATGCGGGCCGACGCGCCGCCCCTACTGCACTCCTTCTATGAGACCTCCCAACGTTTTGACTTTGCCCTGGCATCGCTTCGGAGCTACTTGCTTCATTCTCAGGATGGTCCACGATTTGGTTTCTCCATTTTGCGGTGTTTACTTGACGCAGATAGCCCATTTGTTTGAAACCCACTTTTTTCTACTTGTTTTTAGCGCACTTTCGCAAGTGTTAATTTTAAGGCCGGGTTTCTTAGTTCTCAACGGCCACTCGTAGGACCCCTTTGCCCCTTGTCATTAAAATTTTCCCTTTAGTTCATTCAAGCATGTTCGGTGTCGCCTAGATTCAATTAAACTTCAGCTTTTCTTTTACAGCTGCCCTGAGCGGAAGCCAGTCTTTATTTACTTCCCTGAGGTAATTTGGTATTCACCATGTCCTGCAGATTGGCTCCCTTCATAAGGATCTGCCATCGAGAGTAGTGCCTCGTGTTAACACCGTTTTTTGTGTTCTTCACAACGGCTTCCTTCTGGGAGCCGTCCCTACCCTGCAGTTGGAAACTGAAGGGCCCAGGCTAGAAGTTTGAATTTGCATGCACTGGGACCGCGTAAGCACATCTTTTTTAATGAATTTTTGTATAATGTATAATGAAGATTTGTAATAAGCGGAGTAATTCCTCATTGGCATCCAGCCGAGTGCAGTCATGCGGCTACAAGAAAAACAGCTTGCAGAGAAACTTCGTAGTAAAAGAACAATTATTCCTCGTCCGGTGTTCGAGCCTGGCACCACTGCCTCACCGCAGTAATCCCTATACCAACTCATCTAACCGGAACTGTTAGCGTACTGTACGGCTAGAACGAATTGATAACTCGAAGTGGGAAGAGAGTTCGTGGAATGTTTAGGACCATAAAAACAGCTTTGTATGAAATACCTCCCGCTGCAGACTTATCAAGGCTGCTTGAAAATTACCATCCAATATTTGCATGATTCATTGTAATCAGCAGCCTAATCAGAAATGACGTATCCACAATGGGTCCCAAAATCTTCTGAATCCTCGATTGAGTATACAGTGCTGCAACCCTGTGAAGTGTGACACTCGATCGTTAAGAATATTCGGCGCACTAGACACAAAAAGGAATGCTGTAGAATAGTTTACCACAAGCCTTGTGTGATTCAGAAACCGGGAACCATGGGAATTATTTGCACGCAAAAACACACCGCATCCCATCTTGGCTGTACGCCCGAAACTGTGTCATAACCTCCTTCAGAGCTGTTCACAGAATCGCTCAGCCTATCACTTAAAGTGTGAGAAGTAACTTGAACCCCCCCCCCCCCCCCGCTGCCATTCTAGCGGGCACTTCACAATGCTGAGACGACAAAAGGAAAGAATTGTAATCGGCTTACATTCTTTAAATTTTCAGAATTTCACAAGAGAAATGGTTACCAATCTTAAGGGTCTATAGAATTCACCCTGCTAACAGCCAAAGCATGTGAACGCAAATGCAGCATCACTGCGAGTAATGTGGCCTCTAGACTACTTCCCAAAAAATGAAAATTAGTAATAATAATTGGTTTTTGGGGAAAGGAAATGGCGCAGTATCTGTCTCATATATCTTTGGACACCTGAACCGCGCCGTAAGGGAAGGGATAAAGGAGGGAGTGAAAGAAGAAAGGAAGAATAGGTGCCGTAGTGGAGGGCTCCGGAATAATTTCGACCACCTGGTGATCTTTAACGTGCACTGACATCGCACAGCACACGGGCGCCTTAGCGTTTTTCCTCCATAAAAACGCAGCCGCCGCGGTCGGAAAATGAAAATGAAAATTTGTTTTTTTGGCGAAAGGAAATGAATACCTCTCACATATGTCGGTGGACACCCGAACCACGCCGTAAGGGAAGGGATAAAGCAGAGACTGAGAAATGAAAGGAAGTAAAAGGTGCCTCAGTGGAGGGCTCCGGAATAATTTCAACCTCCTGGGGATCTTTAACGTGCACTGACATCGCACAGCACACGGGCGGCTTGTGCGTTTCGCCTCCATCGAAACGAGGCCGCCGCGGTCGGGTTCGAACCCGGCAACTCCGGCTCAGTAGTACTACTTCCCCACTCTGTACCACCGCGGCTAAGCGACGCTACGCTCGTCTTGCCTTCACACCAAAAACAGCGACAGCACAAACACCCGCTTGAGCTCTGCGTGGAATCGCGCAGCCCTGCGTAGCTTAAGGCCTTCTAGCCGGCCGTGCGCGGCGCCGGGACGGACGCAGCCGAGCGTGCTCGACTTGGAGCGCATTAATGGCGTCGCTCTTCCCGTTTCCGTGGATGCGCTTCCCGTTTCGTTGGATCCCCTCGTCCCGCTTCTGGGTGACACCGCGAATCCCTTCTTCCGCGCGCAATTGTTTCCCCATTCCGGCCACGCACTCTTCCGACTTGCTTCGCCTGGCCGCCGGCAACGAAGCGTGCAGTCTTCCCGGAGAAGTTTCCTTTTCTTTCCCTATTTTTTCCCTATACAGCGCTGCTTAATTCGGACGCTCTGCTGCCACTCGTCTACGCTGATTACTCGAGCGTGTTACTTTTTTTTGTTGTTACTTTTGATGCTCCAAGATTGACCGCGTCAGTGGGGCCTTGTTTTGACTCAGGACTTGTAGACTAGACAAAGCGCCCACTACTTTCCTATCTTTAGTGGCAGTACATATGTGAAGCAAGCCGTGCGCGCCTATAGGGCACCTCGCTTACGATGGGGCAAGCGTGTGCGTGTTTTTGCTTTGCGTGTTTTTTTTTCACAACGCAGTTCTTAGGCTTCCACGTCGTAGTTGACATCGGCGTAGTCGTCGGCGTTGTCGGTGTAACCGGGTGTCGGAGCACCAGAGCGAAGCGCCATCTGCAAGGTGGCTGCCACGGGATATCCCAGAGGGTGGCAAGCATCTTAAAACGCCACCTGGCACTGCGCATTGGCGTAGTCAGCGTGGTAGGCTTAATACGCGACCTAACAGGTCACAGAACACCCTGTCACCTACCACCTAAGGGATGACAGGTGGCAGGTAGTAGCAGATTGAAGCGCCACCTGCCTTGGCGAAATCGGAGAAATAGACAGCTGGAAGGTGGCTGCCATGGGAGGCTCCCGAAGGGGGGCTTAACTAAAACACGCGAAGAGCTGCGTTCACACTTCGCATTGTACCGAATATCGCAGTCGTCTGTCAATTTTTTCTTAGACGCCGTGGCTGAACTGAACTGACAGATTGACAGCACAAAATGGCGGCGAGTCGCAGGCACTACTAAGGACACTAATGGTCAGTTGGCTCGGCAGTGTTGGGAAACGTCGAAGAGCGGAGGTTTGCGTGAAGCCTGGGCTTAGCAGCCTTTGTCCGGGTTCTTCCGTGGTGGTGGTGGAAACATCTATCGATAGGCAATACAGAGGGGGGCAAACCCCCAACATGGCACGAGGCAACCCTTAGAGGGCTGCCCTTACAGGGCAAAGGACAGCCCTTGGAGGGCTCTTCCGTGAGCGCAGGCGCGAGTCTGCGCGCCTCCTTCCGGTCCTGCTTACGTCACTTGCTTCTACTAGTGGGTTTGTTCTGCCTGGTGACGTCACATTCCTCTAGCCAGAGAGAATTTCACTGCCCGCCGATGCATTTAGGCCCCACGGGGCTTCCAGTGCTTTTGCATCAAAATCGTGAGAAATGAACACTGGCAACACTTTAACTGCGCATGAGCAAGATCATTTGATCATATACAGCGGCGCAGCGTTCTTAGAATTCACTCGTTTATCCGCTAGTTCTGAGGTATCAGCCGGCCAAGCTTTCGTTGTCTCGGAAGGGATATGAAGGCAAGTAAGGAAGGGTGGGAAGAAAACTCACAGGACGACTACAACGCTCGCTGAAACACTAATACAGCGCGTCGCGGCCGCGCTGGTCACGTTTGAAAATGTAATCACTTCCTCGAATATTGATAACAATTTACAAATAACAATAACAGGCATTGCAGCCGTGGCCCGAAGTAGGTAAAACGCAAGAAGGTCCCGTGTGCTGTGCGATGGCAATGCACGTTAATGAACCCCAGGTGGTCCAAAAATAGTCTGTAGCCCTTCAATACGGCGTCCCATACCCTTTGTCTCTTCGGAAGGTCGCACCTCCATACCACTATTCCATTTCCCGACGCCGGCATGTGGCGTTCATGTTCATCGTGACGTCAGTGCAGTAGTATATGTTCTCTATATGTTCTCTCTATAGTATATGTTCTCGTTGAAATCACCAGTGAGATAGAACGGGGGAGGAACTGTGAGCGCTGTCTTATACAGGGGTATTCGCGTGAGATAATCTTATTGCACAGCGCGTATATCAGGGATTCCGGACGAAGAAAGGTGGCTTTAAAACGATGAGACATGCGCTTGAGCTTTCGACCTTGCTTCTCATACATGAGATGACGGCCACTGGGACGTCAACTTAACACGCCCTTTACCATTAGTCATCACGTCACGGATTCTGAGGACGGTCAAAATCATTTCAGTGGTCACGCGAATGACGACATGACGTCATGTTACCAACTACCAATCAATAGCGTCGTAGAGATCACGTGAGTAATGACGTCTTAATTATGAGAACCAATCAGAAGCGCTGTATGAAGCACGTGATCGCTTTGTGGTAGCGCTATCTGCGATTGGTCCTGTGACGTGTTACTCCAAAGATGCCATTCACGCTTGGAGTGAGCCACTAACAGCTCCGGTGTAAATGCTGAGTAAGAGATGGAGGTAAACACAACGTGGTTACTCAGTTCAGAAGTATACTGATGCTCAGACACGCATAGGTGACGCAACTCACCGCACACTTGCACAACGCAGGCGCCGCAGCCTGCTTCCTAGCGACAAACAATTATCTGTGGTTCAACAAGGCTGCACCTAGTAAGACGAAAGAAAGCCCTGTTAAGGTAAGCACACGCCACGCGCTTTTATTTAGCGAACTGCACGTCACGGGATTTCCGGCAGTCGCGAGAGTCCCGTCGGCTCCGCGTACGCAGCTCTGGCGAGGCGTGGCGAATCACGTGGTATGACGTCAGAGCCAAGCCTCCACTCCTCCTGGTTTGGAGGTCAAATTTCAGAGCCACATGACCTTCAGCTTTGTACAGGAGAAGTAGAGCTTTCGCACTGACACATGATGCAAACTTTCTTCGTTTTGCCACTCGCTTCGCTGACGGCGCAAGGCCACATTCGGGAACTTGTCTGCCCGCTTCCCACATTGAGTTCTTCCGCAAGCCAGATTCGAACGCACTCGCCAAGTGGCTTTTGAGAATGCCTCGGCGAATACAAAGGCTCCCCGATTATTCCAGGAATGCGCCTTCCGCGCCTCTGTTCCCGCGCTATACCCGAGTTCACGAACGCGACCGCATCCAACAAACATTCTCTGCACTTTGTGAGAATTCTCCGCTTCCATTCTCGTGCATTTGCTTCTTCTTCCTTATTTTTTTCACCGCAGTTCCGAAAGCTCACTAATGGCCACTGCAGCTGACTTCGATTTTTGCCACACTCTTTTGCAAGCAAAGTTTGCGACTCCAGATTGCATTTTTTTATGATTATGGCGATTAAATGACAGAGCAGGATAGCGATTCTATGAATATAGTAAAAAGAAAACAACAAGGCCTCATTGACTTTCAATATTGAAACACAGGAAAGTTGATTATTACGTTTTATTGGAGGGTTTTAACGCAGAGATGATTAGCAGAAATATAAAACTTCTTGTCAAGGTTGCGACTGAAGGCAGGAGCGATCACGACTTTAACTGTTGTAAAAATTGACATCACAACAATTTAATTTCTTGGAACACGGTAGACACGAATAGAACCGCTTTTATTTACGCTTTCCAGAGATAACTGAGGTGAATCGAGTGTACAAACATAAGTTTTATGGATCGAAGAAATCACAGCGACCATGTTTATCTACTTTTGGTGATTCATTCCGCTATTCACAACTTCGCCTTGCCGTGGCTGGTCGGCTTTGCCTGTGAAAGAGCAGCTTGTGAAGTTCTTTCGTTCTCGTTACTAGTCGTGACGTCACAAGCGACTCCCACAAATAAAAACTGCTGAAATGATCAATACAAGGAACTAAGGTACAAAACATGGCCTCCCCGCATATGCTAAGACTAAGTCTGGGTATATTTGGATTCCCGTTTATTTGCTAAGACGTACGAAAATGATGACTATACCAGGTTGTGGCTTTAGACAGGCTGCGAGCATTTCACTGGGTGACGTCATTCAATGAGTTCCCACTTTCTCGTTAAATAAGACTACACAAAAGCGAAAGCAGGGCTCAGGCACTAAACCAGCGAAAGAGCCACTCTAGGTGCGATTGAAAGCTGAGCCCAATTGCGTCATATAGCCAACAACCACAAAGGGTTTTTTACAGCGGCAGCTGTTTAAGGCACCTTTCGGGGTTCTGCGCGCGTCGACGAATTTAAGTCGGGTTGTCGGGGCAACACCTTATCTCGCTGATCTCTAAACATTGGGTGGCGTCATGCATGACGTCATTGCAATGAACCACGGCAGCACACTACGCTGATCCCAACTCAGTGACGTCATGAGTGGCAGCGTAAAAAATCAAGAATAAACAACATTATCTTCATTACCTGAAACCGATGTCCGTGAACCTCGCATTAGACAGTTCTAACCACCGCGAGAGTTTTATTTTTTAAGATGTCGTAGAGCAGGTTAAGAGAGAGCTCACTGTTTCACAACAGTGAGCGGGCAATAGGAAAGTGATATTTCATGTTGCATGCTTGGCGAAGGACAATTCAAAAAGACCTTCGAAAGTCTGCGGTACTACATACAGCTTGAAAGCACGATAAAGTTGGGCGCTTAAAAACTCGAAAGATTTATGGTTTCTGTTACGCACAATGATCCAGTGTTGCTATATACGCAAGGAGTAGACGCACTTCGCAGCTAAATAATAGTATAAAAAGGGCCATCTGAGAATCCGAAGATGGCAATGAAAATTTATCCTATGAGCGAGAAATGATACCCTCCATTTAGCACTATGTAGATTAATCCAGCATGAAATGATAAAACGAGGGGGTTAGGAAAAGGGCACTTACAGAAGCGCTCAGAAGCGCTTACAGAACTTACAGAAGCGCCCATTGAGAGCCAATAATCCCCGTTAATGATGCTGCTTCAGTTTCCACGAAAAAAAAAAACGGCATCTCTCAGATTGAACATTTCAGCGCCGTTTTTCGCGACCTCCCATTCGGCAAGCAACCCCGTCGTTCTACTAAGCATCCGTGCCGAATTGATCACAAAATCTCCGGCTTGAACGCTGACTTTAGAGATTACTCTAATATTCACTACAGCGGGATGCAGGGCGGCGCAACGGGCCGGAAGAATAGGAAAAGAATGGCCTCATACATAGCAGCGATTTCCGACCGAGTTGGTTCCGGGGACGGGAAAAAGAGCCGCCAACCCGAGCATTAGGCGAGCGAAGAAATAGCCCCGCGGGGGTTTGCGACCGGCGATGCAGCCTGAGAGGGATTAACCAAGCGGATTAGGCGTGAGCGCCGGAGGCAACCTGACTCGCTAATCCTGGTTCGCCGAAGCGTTAGTCGGGGCAAAACACGCTCCCTGGCACGGGTATTAGTGAGCACGAGGGAGACGGTGCCGGTGTAGTAAGTTTCTCGTGTAGGCAAAAATGTTTGTTTTTGTGTCCCGTGTGTACACAATTCTTCGTTAAGCCCCTACGGCGCTGGCTATTTGTGCGAAAGGCAGAGACGCCTTGCTGAGGCATTAGGGCGTATTTTCACGGTGCAACGTTTTCTAACTATATCGAAACAGCTTCTCCCGCTTCGCACATTTTTGTCGTTCATTCTAAAAATGCACTTTAAGCGTTGCCGGACAAATATTCGCCGACCCATTTTTGAGTATGCATTTCGAGCAAACACATCGACACGCGCACCCTGCGCTGGCCTAGATAAAAACCTTGCTCTAAACTCACATGAACAACACTAAGATACAATAATGTTTTAAGCGTATATTGCATACATTTGGTCCAGACTAGTGGAGATTATTGTGCGCCAAAACTTTTTTGGACGAGTGTTGAATCAGCTCTAATATGATAGCGCATAGGATATTCCAAAATCAGTTGCGTTACGTTAAGTAATTACGCTTGGCTCTATTGTTTGCTAGATTCATTAACCGTGTGGTCCACTTCGTGGGTACATCTGCGATTTTTTTTTGTCTATAAGTGCGAGAATGAGCTCTCTTATATGCAGGCCCTATTATACAGAGTATTTACGAAAGTTTAAAATCCTAGCACAAGCGCTAACGATTGATGAATGACAAAGCATGAACATCATTACACTTGCTGATTGATAGAGCCACTGCAAGAATATGCACGTTAGAATGACAGCCCTGTTTGCTCGCTGATAGCAAGCTCTATCTTCAGCCGCGTAATCTTTCTTTGATACACCACAATACTGACGAAAGACGAGATCGTAGCTTGTTGATAATTTAGTCTTTTTTGTGATTGGCGTCGAAGTTTTTCAGGTTAATTCTTACGGGCAAAAACAAAAACCACATAAGTGAGTCGAGTTCGAGCTTTACATTTTTATCACATGTGTTAAATGAACGACTAAAAAATGCTGCGAACGTTGAGCTGGTTAAAGTTAAACTGACACTTCTCTACTTATCACTAAGTAGTACAAGAAGTTCGAATGACCTCATTCACAAACCAAGAAGTCTCACTTGCAGGCCTTATCAAAATATTGCGGGGCAGCCAACACAGAAAGAATTAATAACTGCGGCGGAAGTCGGCGGTCTATGTCAGCCCAAATCACATTCCGACCTACATGCCGTGAGTACATTTTTTTTTCCTTTTCTGTCTGAACGTAACACTTGGAAAGAGCGAGAAAATAACGACGTAACGGCAGAAACGTCCGTCTTCTCACCGGTTTTTCTCAAGGCATGTTAGTTCTGCATTTCATACGTTGACGGAAGAGATTTAGCCCCGTGTGATCGTGATGAATTCCGTCTGATTACGCCAGAACTCTGAGCCGGCTCACTGGATTACATATTTCGCGTCCACACAGGAACCACACCACCGCAAATACCAAGGAAAAAAGTCCAAAGTTCTGTCGAGAGTATAAAATATTAAAGAAAACATATCTGCAGAGCCGGCAGAAAAACCGGAACGCTCGAGGAATTGAGGTCTGACTGTACATCGAGCGAAGGCCGACTTTTCCGGCCGAGCTCATGAGAAGAACGCACAAAGAACGCAAAACGCAAACAGAACGCACAAGAACGCACGCTGGCCAAACCAGGGAAGCTGGAGCGCCTGCAAGGATAGAAGCGTCGGCTTCCTCGTCGTTTGGGCGGCCGGAGCTGCACAGCATAAAAGTTGGGCCAGCGAGTCGTTCCTGACGCTAATCCCGTAATCCCCTTAGCGCGGAGGGCTCCTTGCCCTCATTGGTCGGTGGCCACGCGGTTGGACAGAGGCAAGGGTTGCCGAGGGTGGACGAGGGACGCCAAGGGGAAAGAGGGAAAAAGAGGATAGACTTTGGCGGCGAGGTGCCGACCGAGCAAGGCCCTGCTATTGTGCTCCAGGACGCGCGCGTGCTTTGTGAATTGAATGGAAGGACAGACCGAGGCGGCGATTGCTGGGCGGTGTGGTGGAACGGCATTGTTTCGGGTCAGGCGGGAATGCGGGAACCGGTTTTGCAGGTGGAAAGCTTGGAGCGCCTACGAAAGGTGTGTTGGAGAGAAATTGGAATGGCGAGTGTTCAGTCGCCTCTGGCTGGTGGGAGGGAACTGGGTTTAGCGGACCGAGTTTAGAGCATATGTCTCAGTCGGATCTGAATAGGCGCCGTTTAGAGCGTAACTAGGGGTAGGCTTGTATTGGTTATTGGTTCCGTTCAAAGCACTGTGTAGACGGATTTCTGTAGGTTCGAGTTGTATATGTATAATTTGGCTTCATAGTTTGAGTTTGATATCATTGTAAAGACTAACCAGGGAGTTGTGTTCTTATTACCGCTGCGCTATTTAAGAGGGATTTGAAGATTTAAAGAGCTTAAAGCAGTCTGTTAAAGTGCTTGTTTAAGATTTAGAGTGCGTAGTAATGGAAGTGACATCAGCGTCAGGTTACAGTGATACTCGGCTTGTACCATAAGTTCATCTGGTGAGAGGGACAGAGTTTCTTTCAGAATATGTTAGAGTGTTTATTCATGTCTGCTTCTGTTAGGTTTATGAGATGAAATTCTGAACTTAAATATGATGACAAATTGTCTGAATTGTTTCTTTTTTCTTGATGACCGGTGGGATATGAGGCGTATGAGGAATGAACTGGGACCAGACTGACGAAATAGCGTTTCGGTGCTGCTCAGACTCTACGGTCGTCACAATTTGCTTACAAACACAAAATCGATATGACTGTTCAATCGTTTAGTAACTTTGTTTGCATCCTGGAGTAGGATCAGTACATGTGTTTCGTCAAATATCTTTTAAATCATACTAGGGATAGCCTAACCAAAGACCTCAACGAAGCTCATGCAGTCAAAAGATCACACGTTTGCACCTTTCTACATCATTGTCCTCACGATGGCTTTTGAACTAGGTTAATTATATTATATTTATGATGCCATAATCCAGCCAAACAGTCCTGAGGTTTGTCACTTCTCACCACTGGATCATAGGGTCGTGAATCTCGCTTTTGTGTGTTTTCGAAGGATCTTGTAGCGCTCCAGTTGCAACTTGACTAGACCTGAATTTTTTTTGGATTGTGGTTAACACAGACTTAATATTTATTACTACCAAGGCTGCTTTCAACTGTGTTTCAACCGATTAGACCTAGTTATTTTGCTTATAATTATCGTTGTGTGGGCTGAAGATAGTTTCTATGAAGAAGATTGAATCATTCAGACATCTGCTTCAATCAGGCATATGTCAGAGCAAAGGTTTTGCAGAACAGAAAGAGATATTTAGAACTTTTGCTCAGTCTTTCAATCTCGCGCTCTCACCAAAAGTAAAAAAGAAACTAAACTGAAGCACTCGCAAAATGTACACAGTATGAAGCAATGCTGCCTACAACCCATAGCGGTTCATGAGTAGGACACTCGAGCGACTAGCTATTGTTTGTGACCTCCTTCCTTTCACCAGATAGTTAGCATACTGGCCATAGTCAGCTTATATTTTTCGACTAAGAAACAAGCGCCCCTTTTTCGACGTTTGCAAAGGAGCTTCTTTGCTGTGGTATGTGTTTTACTAGTATATTGTGAACTGTTTGTCCACAGTTATTAATAAGAGAATTGTTCATTTAGTTTTCAGTCATGACTCTATGTTCTGAATTATAAGTTGGCAACTGACGATGCCAACTATCATTTATACATGTCCGTACGCACATGAATTGTTAAGGGGCACAGACCCAGTCAAGCTGCCTTCTTCAGCTTTTTGTCTAGGCTCCAGACCTCCGTAGAGATGTCGAATAAAGATGAATGAATGAATGAATGAATGAATGAATGAATGAATGAATGAATGAATGAATGAATGAAGAATGAATGAATGAATGAATGAATGAATGAATGAATGAATGAAAATGACCACTACAGTAAAACGAAAGGGGCGGCTTTATTAGCATTTTGTGCTGGAGAGACAAACAAAAATAGATTTGTTGGGACACCCAATTTCATTAAGCGCTGGAAATGCGAAGCATTTGAATCTATTTATGACTTTTCCAAACGTGACGTCACTACAGGCATGGTAACCTCTCTTCCCTCCAGCCAATGGGAATGCTCCCTTAAGGTCACGCCAGTTCATTCCAGCCAATGAGCGCATTTTATGACTGATGAGGCAATAAACACACAGAGTGCAATAAACAGGTAGGTCACGACAAGAAAGCGTGTTGTTAAAGTGTTAAAATACGTCTTTGACATTTGGGGGAATCGCACTACATGATCAAGAGTCGAAAACAGCCGCTTCGTTGTTGTCGATATTCACGAAGTGAGGGTTTTGCGCTTTTGAATCTTTCGAGTTAATTTACCTCTTATTGTTACGTGCGCTGAACTGTGACGCTGAACTGGCTTTAAGGAACGAGCGAACAGAAACGTACCATTCGCAGCCCAAGCTTTTTTCCTTCATTGAACGAGGAATTACGCTCGGCATACTCGCTCCGAAAGGCTTGCAAACGCCGCGTCGACGTGACAGTAGCCAGCCACGGTACATACCTCCCCGGCAGTCGCCAACCCAGACACAAGAGCCGCTCGTCAAGCATCCCCGATAAGTGCTTCTTGTGTCCTCTTTTCCTTGTGTTATTTGTTCTCCATCCCCTTTCAAGCTGGCCGCGAATGGAGAGATCCAATAAGGGTCCACGCTACTGAAGGCTCAGCTATAGACGCGGACGTCTAATCTGCAGCGTCCCTCCTGTCCCTCTTTCCCTTCATACCCCCTGCCCCTCCAACCTTCACTCTCGTCTATTCCCGTTCCCGCGGCCACTCTTGAGTGGATCGCGATTCCACAAGGTGGACAGAATGAGAGTTGCAAGAGACAGATGAACGAGAGAGGGAATGGCTGGAGGATGGGTGTTAGTTTAGTAGGCTTAGGAGTAAAGAAGAGATTAGAGTTGAGGTGAGAGAGGGAAAGGCACATTCATCACTCTAGTACACAATGCATGCAATAATCAACTCCAGGTGTCGTCACCATTTTCTTGGTTCTTGTCTATTACACGGGCTACACCACGAGCATTGTTAGCGATGGTAGCAAGGAGGCAGGGCGGGAGACAGACCTGTAGATGAGGATGAGGAGGTATAACACAAAAGGAGGGGGGGGGTGCAAGGCAGGGGGCAAAACCCAATTTGTTTCTCGCACCAGATACCGCAGCAAAGGGAACGAGAGACAAGCGCCAGCAGCACCACCACGCGACGTTCGTCCGTCGCTGCACGAACCCGAGATAGAATGCGAGGGAGACATACCATGGGGGAGGGTGGGTTAGGCGGATGTGGCGGCATTGCCATACCTGGTCGGCTTCAGCTTGTCGGCCGGAGTTATTCTCATCGGCGCGGACAACAGCACCGGACAGGCAGGGGCGCGGAGAGCAAATGAGATTAGGCTTATCAGCTCCGCAGGGAGGTAGACGCCGAGGGAGCCAGAAGATAGGGAAAGCGAAGAGGGGGGAGGGGGGATGGAAGCGGAGTAACTTTCGGCGCGTCCAACTATAGAGGACCGCGGAAGATCTGCTCGCACAGAGCCCTAGTGGGTCCACAGACTGGCGTGGACAGTCAACAGCCTGGCTTTTGTCTCTGACGCATGCCGGACACCAAAGACCTTGCTACCCCCCCCCCCCCCCCCTTCCCCTTTTAGAAGCGCGCGTTAGTGCTTTCGCGTCGCGCCGATTTTACGGCACAAAGGGTTGTCGGCTAGTGCGCGTGAAATTGGATGCGTTGGTTTCCATCGGATGTGATGTCAATGACCAGCCGACAATTTGCTCTGCGTTTGGAGCAGCAATCGCACTGCTTTTAGATTATGGCGGGATTTTGGCGGAGAGAATGCTTTCAGTACTTTGGCATTGCGAAATATAAGTGCATGGATTTACGTATGGAAACGACAAAAAAAAAATATGGTCCACAAGTTTTGAGTTACGTAGGGAAAAGATTTAAAAAAATATCGTGAAGCTGTCGTTGAAACGACCTCTTCCTTCCATGTTAACGATATCTCAACAAAGGAGCAGTCTGATGTAGTCCTATTTTGCGAACAAAAATCGACAGCGTTTAATTTATTTATTTCTGCCAACCGATGAAGGCAAAACAGATGGAGAGCTGAAAATAAAAAGAAAAATTATAAAATATCAAATAATATCCACTTTCAACGACAGCCGTTCTTCCCAACAATACGTCCTGGCTAACTGCACTTGAGTGTCAAACAACATTACGTGAGAAAACATTCCCACAAGCCCGCTGAACACGCGCAGTGTACGACGGCCCGTTCCCGCGTGCAGTCCCCATTTCACACCAATCCCCCCATTTCCCCTTTGGTCTCAAACAATAGCCGCAATTTACTCCCCACCGCAAGCGGCCAACCACGCGTGCCATAGCCGGAAGTGGACGTCAAGATCACAAAGGAAGCTTAAACGCTTTTTGAATGGGCCAATCAGGACGGCTGATTTCCCCTGTTCTCTCCCCATTTCCCCTACTTTCTTCTTTATAGCCCACCGTAGGGACGCTACGCGGTGAGGGAGCTTGCCTCCATCGCTCTCCCCCAATTTCAGCCTTTACCTCTTGGGCAAATCAAACACCCCCCTCCCCTTTTGTTCCCTATTTGACTCCCCCGCTGTGTCAGTCACTCTCACTTTGACACCTCTTTCGCGTCTCACAATGACTCCCTATTTCTCCTTGCTCACTCCCCAACGGTATCCCCTTTTCCGCTGACGCTCGACGCTCTCCACTTTAACGTAATTTCATTTTCACTGCCTTCTTATTTTTATTATTATGACCCCGAACTTGCGACCAGGCGTCAGTGGCAACGCGGCGGGTTATGAATGACCCGAATGGGATTTATTGCGACGTAGATAGCGTTATAACGTCAGCATACATCGGTCCCCGCAGAGATTTTTTCCCCTCTTTTTGCCCCTGTCTCCCAAGCAAGGACTTACAGTCCACAAAGGCAGCGAACAATGCCCGGGTTCACTTGTGCTCGCTTGCAGCTTTCTTTGACGTTTGTTTATTATGTATTACATCTTTTTTTTCTGCCTCAGCGGTCTTTTCGGCTTGCGGTTTGTATGGAAGCTAGGGATAAAATAAGGGGATGCAGGGGAGCGTAACAGGCAAGGGAAGGACGGGAAGGGGCGGCTATGAAAAGGCCGGAAGCCAGCCATCAAAAGACCTGTCGGTCGGGGCCTTCATGCGAGCGTTGCGCGGCCTCCCGGACGCTGCCGTCATCGAACTCGAGATTCTTTCAGGCGGAGCTTACGCGCTGTTTAAGGCTGGCTTTGAAGTGAAGCGCGCGCTCGTTCTTACGGCTTTGTCTTTCACTTGCGAGGAACCCGCGTTTGTAAGTGGCTGCCCGCTTGAAGAAAATGCGAATGGCAGGCTAACTATCTTCCGGCTTTATTCAGTCCACTAGAAGCCCTCGAGCTAGACATACCCCTCATAGTTTTCTTCAATACAGAGTCTCTTACTGGGTTTATTCAGATGACTAACAGTGATCACGCTAATTAAGGGGTACGA
>JARKHS020016465.1:0-22248 GCA_030143305.2 Amblyomma americanum | reverse complement strand
CCTCCTGCCTTCCCCTCTCTCTCTCTCTCTCTCTCTCTCTCTCTCTCTCTCTCTCTACGGTTTCCCTTTCACCTTTCTGTATTCATATTTGAACAGCGCAATAAAACAACGGGACACAACGAAGAAAGGACACCACAAGCGCTGACTCGCAACTAGATTTTAATTCACGTCCAAGCATCTTAAATACTAAGAACGCCAAACACAAACAAGAGGGAAAAACCAAAAGAAAAACGATACAAAGCTGCTAATCATGCCCACAAAGGTGACAATCAGCACGAGCGCGAGACTACACATCTTGGCCGGATAAAAACATCATCTCTTTATCAGTTAGTGTGACAGAAGGATCACTAATACAGCTATCAGGTTCCAAGCGGATGTGAAAAGCCTCCAAAATTTCCCGCGTTAGGCTGTCATTATGTTTTCCTAGGATGACGGTGTTAGACAACAGAGGGGTGCAAGTACCTTCTCTCCAGTGGCGGGCAAGGTTACAAGAAGACCCATTACCTCGGGACCTGTGGTGCTCACTAAGACGAGCGTTGATGCAACGTCCTGTCTGGCCAATATAACTCAACCCGCAAGTGCACGGAATCCTGTAGACAACCCCCACATTACAGGGCACAAAAGGGTTCTTATGGTTGGTCTGACAACCCCCAGTCTTTTTCTTTGCGGTTGTTGCCTTAGCCTTCTCTTCCACCTGCCTGCAAACACCTCTAAGTTTTTTAGGCGCTGAAAAGACCACATCAACATCGTATCTCGCCGCAACATTCTTCAAACCATGTCCCACACCATGCGTGTAAGGCACCACCACAAACTTCTTTTTTTCCCTTTTTGGCTTATCCCCGCTCTTGATCCATCTAAGAAGCTTGTCGCATTCCCTGGAAATCACATGAGAAGGGTAACCACTAGATTTTAATCGGCCAACTTGACGCAAAATACTTTCATTGATTCTTTCAAGACATGGCTTGTTCATGGCAGATTTCAGGCTAGAAAAAACAATGCCATTTTTTACCAGTTTTGTGTGGCTTGATTGGTAATTTAGAAAAGACTGGACTTAAGACTGTTGTTGGAAGAGCGTCATTTGTGTTGGGAATATTTCCCTCGCTCTACCAAGTCTTTTCTAAATTACCAATCAAGCCACACAAAACTGGTAAAAAATGGCATTGTTTTTTCTAGCCTGAAATCTGCCATGAACAAGTCATGTCTTGAAAGAATCAATGAAAGTATTTTGCGTCAAGTTGGCCGATTAAAATCTAGTGGTTACCCTTCTCATGTGATTTCCAGGGAATGCGATAAGCTTCTTAGATGGATCAAGAGCGGGGATAAGCCAAAAAGGGAAAAAAAGAAATTTGTGGTGGTGCCTTACACGCATGGTGTGGGACATGGTTTGAAGAATGTTGCGGCGAGATACGATGTTGATGTGGTCTTTTCAGCGCCTAAAAAACTTAGAGGTGTTTGCAGGCAGGTGGAAGAGAAGGCTAAGGCAACAACCGCGAAGAAAAAGACTGGGGGTTGTCAGACCAACCATAAGAACCCTTTTGTGCCCTGTAATGTGGGGGTTGTCTACAGGATTCCGTGCAATTGCGGGTTGAGTTATATTGGCCAGACAGGACGTTGCATCAACGCTCGTCTTAGTGAGCACCACAGGTCCCGAGGTAATGGGTCTTCTTGTAACCTTGCCCGCCACTGGAGAGAAGGTACTTGCACCCCTCTGTTGTCTAACACCGTCATCCTAGGAAAACATAATGACAGCCTAACGCGGGAAATTTTGGAGGCTTTTCACATCCGCTTGGAACCTGATAGCTGTATTAGTGATCCTTCTGTCACACTAACTGATAAAGAGATGATGTTTTTATCCGGCCAAGATGTGTAGTCTCGCGCTCGTGCTGATTGTCACCTTTGTGGGCATGATTAGCAGCTTTGTATAGTTTTTCTTTTGGTTTTTCCCTCTTGTTTGTGTTTGGCGTTCTTAGTATTTAAGATGCTTGGACGTGAATTAAAATCTAGTTGCGAGTCAGCGCTTGTGGTGTCCTTTCTTCGTTGTGTCCCGTTGTTTTATTGCGCTGTTCAAATATGAATCAATACCAACTCGCCCAGTTCGCAGCTCTAATGAATACCTTTCTGTATATTTTTAGTCACTTTCTTTCAAAAGTTCAATGTGCACACCCATTAAATATGTGTAGAAGCGGTTTCCACTCCTTTCTTTGCGTTTTTTGTGCATTCACATTCATGTTTAGATAGAAAAATTGTAATATTGGTAGCGTTCACTGCTTATATAGTATCTGGGCCTTGGCGTCATACTTCTCAAGGCCGAGTGCACGCTTACACGTCGCCAATGCTGTTACCCGAGCAAAGCTGGGCGTCAGCTTCTCGTTTCAACCGGGCTTGCATTAGTTCAAACATCGCGTAATTGGAGCAAATGTTCAGCTTGCTCAGCACTGAGAGAAAGGTGGTGAAACTCCGAAGGACGCTGGCCTTACGAAGGTCTCGGTCGCTGTTTCCCTGCGTCCGTCGCAACAAGCCCCTCCCCTCAACTGAAAAAAAAAAATTCTTTAATTTACCTTACCGCGATTGATTCCTCTGTCAGCCGGGTTCACGAGGAAGCCTAACCGTAAGACAAAATTGTTCTTTACAGTGCATTACCGCGAGCTGTGTATTTAGATGGCTGATGCCTGACGGGATACGGCGAGTCAATAGCGCCAACTATAGGTCGCCACCATGACGCCTCCGAATGTACCAGACTACCGACTTTACAACCAGATAGTGCAATTTTAGCTCATACAGATGGAACACCGAGAGATAAGTTAAGTCGCATTAACCAAAAATGACATTGACATCTTCAGTCATTCTTAAGTGGTGTGCCCTCCCCCTTCCCCCCTCAAACAGTCCCCTCCCAGAGTAATCTCTAAATCCGTTCGAGTCATTATACTCCGTTTCATACATGTAGGCAACGTTGCGGAGCCTACGGAAGTAGTGCGTCTGCGAAACAACAACCAGAGAAAACGGGAACACCGAAGACCCTGCAGAGTGCAGCCAAATCGCTCCACATCGATTGCCGTGGCTACTGTACGTGTGTGACAGTACTACAGAAAGAGGCCATAGCTGAATGCCGCATTTCGAGGCAGGAATAAAATTCTCTGGTCCCACAGAAACAGATTAGGTCACCAGTGTTTAGGTGCCCTTTTAAGTAATTCTAACGCAGAGACAGCTGACGGGAGCTCATTCCACTTTCGCGCACCTCGCGGCACACGTGCCCTAAGTCGGTTTCGGAGCATGCAGCACATTGAACGTGCTGGGCCCGCTGATCATCTTTCGAGTCCTAAGCCTTGCTGCCCCACCGGGCGACACCAAACGATGTCCTATCTCACCGTATAGCTTAACACGACGACGTTTCAGCCCGCCGTAGGATACCGAAACCGGAGCTGTGAGCGCGATTTGTGGACGACGAACTCAACACCTGCAACGGCTACGGGTCCCTTTTGGTTATAGCACGGCACCTCTCCCAAGCTCAAAAGGCCAACGCCCAGGTGGAGCGTCGCTGGACTCCTAGACGCCGCAATCGTGAGTCCTGATGCGATGAAGAAGCATCGGCCTACGTCCGTGCTACAACACCCGCGGCCACTCTGCGACCCGAGTCTTGTGCCGTATTCGCCGCAGTCTGAAGGGGAATGCCTAGTTGAATACGACGACTCGTGCGCTTCCTACATGGAAGCAGCTGGCGCACCAGTGTTGTTCGGTGCACCAGACAACAGTCTGCTCTTCGTCAAGGCCTCGGAGCGTTGCAATAACTTTGCTCGTAAGAATCCCGCCACATGTCGCCTGTCCAAGCACAAAGAGCCTGTTCCTGACAACCAAGAAGAGCAAGCTGCGACACTGGTCAAGACTACCGGACACATCGGGCAGTATGCCGCTGTTGTCCGCACCCGGGGAGTTTTGGTTCCCGTACCTCACGGACCCCACTGCAATGTCGGTCCACGTGACAACCTCGTGCTCCCGATATTTCTTTGCGCTATCACTTGTCTCCTCCATATTGCGATGAGCCTCGTTCTCGAAGCCCATCGTGCATTTACGACAAATGGCTTCGTCATTATCGAAGATACGAAAGAAGCCGACGTCCTGCCGGAAGATCTCCAGGATATTAACGAAGTCTTCAGTCTCACTACAAACATTTGTGTTGGTAGGTCTTGTGCGCTTATTCTGTCATCAAAGTCGCGGAACTTGCAGATCTCATGAAGGTCCTCCGACATCTGTTTCATGGTGGTGCTCGTGTTTACAGACGCGCTATCGACCCTACTGATGATGCGCCAAACGTCGAGGAAGACCTTCACCTGCTGCTGACCAATGCTGACGCCTTCTTGCCGGAGACCCTGCGGCCAACGCATCCGCTGTGCTTTTGCCACCAGCAGGCCTCAATGGTGCCATAGAAGGCGAGGAAGATTTTGTGCATCACCTGGAGAAGCAGCGCACCATGGTGGCCGGCCGTTTGTGATGGCCAGCTGGACGTCGGAGGCGTGGCGAGGGGGCTACATCAGGTCATCCAGTTGCAGCCAGCACGCCATCTTCGTTTTTGCGTATAGTCGACCACCGATGCGAAGATGAACGTGTGGAGTGGACAAGTGTTTATCCCCTTAAGAAAGACACTGGGGCCATCAGCAATTTAATTCTCTCTACTCATCCCGGGTAATGAACTTCACCTCCAGCAAACTATTATACACTGCGCCAAGGCCCTTTTGCTCTATTTTCGCGACGCTAACTTTGTTTTTTCCGAAGTAGCCGCACGTCGGACGCTTTAGAAAAACCACCGCTGCCACCTGCAAAAAGCGCTCGTGTTGTCTGCCTTAGTCTGTGTCCTTGTGTTTTTTTGCGCTTTTACGTTCAGAATGGAAAACCAACTCGCCCAAATGCAGCCATTATTGAATTACATTTCTAGTACAATGGGCTCTTTTTCATGTGTGAACAAGTATTCGCATCTTCTAAAAGCGCTCGTGTTGTCTGCCTTAGTCTGTGTCCTTGTGTTTTTTTGCGCTTTTACGTTCAGAATGGAAAACCAACTCGCCCAAATGCAGCCAATATTGAATCACCTGCAAAGGGCTACGGGTCCCTTTTGGTTAGAGCACGGCACATTCCGCAAGCTCAAGAGGCCTACGCACAGGTGGAGCGTCGCTGGACTCCTAGACGCCACAACCGTGAGTCCTTATACGATGAAGAAGCACCGGCCCACGTCCGTGCTACAACACCCGCGGCTATTCTGCGACCCGAGTCTTGTGCCGTATTCGCAGCAGCACGAAGGGGAATGCCTAGTTGCCTACGACGACTCGTGCGCTTCCTACATGGAAGCAGCTGGCGTACCAGTGTTGTTAGGTGCACCAGACAATAGTCTGCTCTTCGTCAAGGCCTCGGAGCGTTGCCAAAATTTTGCTCGCAAGAATCTCGTCATTGATCGACTGTCTAAGCAGAAAATGCCTGTTCCTGAAAACAAAAAATAGCAAGCTGCGCAACTGGTCAAGACTGCCGTAGACATCGGGCACTATGCCACTGTTGTCCGCACCCGGGGAGTTTTGGTTCCCGTACCGCACGGACACCACTGTCATGCCGGTGAATGTGACAGCCGTGTGTTCGCGATATTTCTTTGCGTTATCGCTTGTCTCTTCCATCTTGCGATAGACCTCGTTCTCGAAACCCAACGTGCATTTGCGACAAATCGAGTCGCCACTGTCGAAGATACGAAAGAAGTCGACGTCCTGCTGAAAGATCTCCAGGATGTTCACGAGGTCTTCAGTCTCACTGCAAGCCTTGCTGTTGGTACGTCTTGTGCGCTTACGCTAACCGCCATCAAAGTCGCGGAACGTACCGATCTCAAGAAGGCCCTCCGACATCTGTTCCCTGGTGCTGTTCGTGTTTACCAACGCGCGATCGACCCTACTGATCATGTGCCCAAAGATGAAGAAGGCCTTCTTCACCTGCTGCTGTCCAAGGCTGACGCCTTCTTACCGGATATCCTGCTGCCAACACACCCGCTGCACTTTTGCCACCTGCAGGCCTCCGTAGCGCCATAGAAGACGAGGAAGGTTTTGTGGATCGCCTGGAGAAGGAGCGCGCCAAAGTGGCCGGCCGTTGGTGATGGCTAGCTGGACCTCGGAGGCGGGGCGAAGCGGCTACATCAGGTCATCCAGTTGCAGCCAGCACGCCATCTTCGTTTTTGCGTATAGTCGACCACCGATGCGAAGATGAACGTGTGGAGTGGACAAGTGTTTATCCCCTTAAGAAAGACACTGGGGCCATCAGCAATTTAATTCTCTCTACTCATCCCGGGTAATGAACTTCACCTCCAGCAAACTATTATACACTGCGCCAAGGCCCTTTTGCTCTATTTTCGCGACGCTAACTTTGTTTTTTCCGAAGTAGCCGCACGTCGGACGCTTTAGAAAAACCACCGCTGCCACCTGCAAAAAGCGCTCGTGTTGTCTGCCTTAGTCTGTGTCCTTGTGTTTTTTTGCGCTTTTACGTTCAGAATGGAAAACCAACTCGCCCAAATGCAGCCATTATTGAATTACATTTCTAGTACAATGGGCTCTTTTTCATGTGTGAACAAGTATTCGCATCTTCTAAAAGCGCTCGTGTTGTCTGCCTTAGTCTGTGTCCTTGTGTTTTTTTGCGCTTTTACGTTCAGAATGGAAAACCAACTCGCCCAAATGCAGCCAATATTGAATCACCTGCAAAGGGCTACGGGTCCCTTTTGGTTAGAGCACGGCACATTCCGCAAGCTCAAGAGGCCTACGCACAGGTGGAGCGTCGCTGGACTCCTAGACGCCACAACCGTGAGTCCTTATACGATGAAGAAGCACCGGCCCACGTCCGTGCTACAACACCCGCGGCTATTCTGCGACCCGAGTCTTGTGCCGTATTCGCAGCAGCACGAAGGGGAATGCCTAGTTGCCTACGACGACTCGTGCGCTTCCTACATGGAAGCAGCTGGCGTACCAGTGTTGTTAGGTGCACCAGACAATAGTCTGCTCTTCGTCAAGGCCTCGAAGCGTTGCCAAAATTTTGCTCGCAAGAATCTCGTCATTGATCGACTGTCTAAGCAGAAAATGCCTGTTCCTGAAAACAAAAAATAGCAAGCTGCGCAACTGGTCAAGACTGCCGTAGACATCGGGCACTATGCCACTGTTGTCCGCACCCGGGGAGTTTTGGTTCCCGTACCGCACGGACACCACTGTCATGCCGGTGAATGTGACAGCCGTGTGTTCGCGATATTTCTTTGCGTTATCGCTTGTCTCTTCCATCTTGCGATAGACCTCGTTCTCGAAACCCAACGTGCATTTGCGACAAATCGAGTCGCCACTGTCGAAGATACGAAAGAAGTCGACGTCCTGCTGAAAGATCTCCAGGATGTTCACGAGGTCTTCAGTCTCACTGCAAGCCTTGCTGTTGGTACGTCTTGTGCGCTTACGCTAACCGCCATCAAAGTCGCGGAACGTACCGATCTCAAGAAGGCCCTCCGACATCTGTTCCCTGGTGCTGTTCGTGTTTACCAACGCGCGATCGACCCTAATGATCATGTGCCCAAAGATGAAGAAGGCCTTCTTCACCTGCTGCTGTCCAAGGCTGACGCCTTCTTACCGGATATCCTGCTGCCAACACACCCGCTGCACTTTTGCCACCTGCAGGCCTCCGTAGCGCCATAGAAGACGAGGAAGGTTTTGTGGATCGCCTGGAGAAGGAGCGCGCCAAAGTGGCCGGCCGTTGGTGATGGCTAGCTGGACCTCGGAGGCGGGGCGAAGCGGCTGCATCAGGTCGTCGAGTTGCAGCCAGCGCGCCATCTTCGCTTTCGCACCTTGTCGACCACCGATGCGAAGATGAACGTGTGGAGAGGCCAAGTGTTTAACCCTTTATGAAAGACACTGGAGCCATCCGCTATTTATTTCTCCCTTTTCATCCCGGGCAATGAACTTCGCCTCTTGCAAACTATTACACTGCTCAATTTTTCCATGTAAAAAAATACTTAGGTTTTGGCTTAATTAAGCAACGGTGCCATTATTAATATGTTTGAGAGTGAAAGTTCACGCCAAGGATCTTTCGATCGATTTTCGCGATGCTAACTTTGTTTTCCCTGAATTAGCCGCATGTCGGCCGCTTTAGAAAAAAACACCGCGGCCACTCGGTTTCGTGTTGTATCCAGAGTTTCCGGCCAATGAACTTTGAGCCGTACGGTTTGAGTCCCGACGGTTGCCGAATAAAGCGGATTCCGGCTCTAGCTTTGTCAAATATGGAAGGGCATCGCCGGATGCATGGAATCGGGAAGTTGTCTGCAGAGTAGTAGCGTGATTTTCATGTTGAACAACACAATCTTGTCTTGGCTAAGCCACACTGCATTTACTTGTGCGCCCTCGAAATATTGGTGAAAAATCTGCTGCTTGATCTTGGCCGTTCGCAGTTGCTGTTTGCTGTGGTGGGTTGACACCTGTGGTACCCGCGGAGAGCAGCGTAGTGCCCCGTCAAATCAGTCAACGCGAACGAACACTACGGAACTGCAATTACTTGCTGCCCACCGCGGTCGTGGGATGAAGATAGGCTGCTACGGTGAGGGCTTTCGCTGCAAGGAAATCCTTAGGATAACAATAAGCCCAGAAAACTTCGTAAGGCGCTTCTAGTTTGCGCGGCTACCACCCCCTTCTGCACGACGTTGAACATGAAAAACCTGCGGGGAAATTTGGAATTCTTGACTAACTACATTGATTTCTTCAGGCCGTGAGAACTAGTGGGGTGAGTGCAGCAAGCATTTATAATTCAGATTCTACAGCATGCAGAAAGAGCAAGACATCACTATCAGCGTCTTCGCGCATTATTTCACAGCCAGCTCTTTAGTCTCTTCTCAATAAATGAAAATATTCCCACGGAGACGCCCCTAACTGGTGACGCAGGTGAGCACGGGAAGCACGGGAAGCTCGGAGTATGAAGATATGAAGAACGCCTGAAGGAAGTGAACGATAACAGGTTGGCAACTAAGGCATTTAAGCCCTTGCGTAGAAATAGATCAATTCACGGTGATGGTAAAGGTCTAGAAAACTAACCAGTAAGTTTTTAGGAAACCGGCACGGAGAAATAAGAAGCTTTGACCGATACGTCAAAAGCACTGAGCGTAAAAACTTGATTAATTCAATACGAAAAAATCAGACTAGCCCTCCATAGAAAATGTAAAAAGCAAATCAGGAAGGAATCATTCTATGATAACGCAAGAGGCTACGCCCTACTCTTTGAAGCGAGATCCGGGCGTCTTAGAGCGAAAAGGAACAAAAAGAAATTTAACAAGGTGACACATGTATAGTAACTTGCTAGAAAGAATTGAACATGTGTTACTAGAATATGCAGTATCCACCCAGGTGTGCACAAAGGTACAGCCCTGAGGCCCTACAATTTAGAGACAAGAAAAATCATGTGAATGTTTCTGCGGTTCACGTTAGCAAAACGTGATTAAATATGACTCAAAAGCAGGGCGGTAACGCAAGGGTGCAAGTTCAAGATTAGAAAATGGCCGAAATGATAAAATTCAGTGAAACGTGTATTCAAAGAAAATGCGCAAATTTATTGATAATACCCGTAAGTTCGACAGATTTGGTTAGGCAAATGTAAAGAAAAATAAAAGTCGAGCATGGTGGCATCTGCCGCCACCCGGTTTCAAAGGGGACGCAACTAAAATCCACGCAACCGTCCATCAACCCATCCATCCATCCGTTGCAAAAGGTACGGTCGCAATATAATCATCATCACTGTGCGCCATACATGCGTGCTGCCGAGCCGTTTCAAAGGTTATGGACAGTCCGCCTGGTTTGAAACGACAGCAGTAGATTCACGTTATTTATCTTCGCTCCTTGGTGTGCTGCCAACGACACGCAAACAACAGAGGTGGGTAAATGACCCGATTTCTTGTCTAAGCAAAAAAAAAACACAAATCTTGAGTAGAGACAGGTGACTAGAACTTTCATGCTTTAGTCATCTCATGACTGTTTTACGCTACCGCAGTGAAGGTCGTTCCGCTGATCTACTCTGCATGAATATCTGATCTGCCCATATGCATTCAGCGCACTCTATTGCTCCTGAATAAATAAAATGTGATCACTGTTGTCGCATCACAAATTTACACTTCCGTTCCTAAAAAACCTGTTTTCGCAGTGCCACGCAATGTTCATCGCTTTTTGTCGGCGTTCTATGCCGGAGCTCTCTACCATCAATAATATAGAGAGTTTTAGCACCGTCGTGCGGTAAATACGCAAACTACCGTAATTACGATCATACGGCGAACGCGGCTAAGCAAGCACGGTAACCGTAGCAACGGCAACGTAATACGTGTTACCATATTTGTCGTACTGGCCCTACGGCTGTAATAAAACTCCAATATCAGGTTGCTGAAGGCCTATAGAGTTAGCCGTTAATGTGGAGCTGTCTCAACGAAGTAATAACATACTACGTAACCATATACACAGCATACTTTAAGTGTTATCACATCAACCTATTTCCTATTGTTAAAAGCGAATATCCGTCTTCTGAGGCAGCTTCAAGTCGCATTGCGAAGCGAAAAATTCCCTCGCCTGATTCTCAGCACAAACTATGAAAGTCGAAATAGGGACGCAGAGCACTTGGCGTCTGCCTTCCCTTTCAGTGGGTTACGATACAGTCCATAGATGCTCACACTCCAGGGACGGCATGTATATATATATATATATATATATATATATATATATATATATATATATATATATATACATATATATATATATATATATATATATATATATATATATATATATATATATATATATATATATATATATATATATATATATATATATATATATATATGGTGAAAATGAATGTGAGCAGGGCATACCTTTGTGAGGTGGATGACGATCGGAAAGCTCCAAAAAAAGAGACGTGAATTAGAAAGTGTGCAGGAAGTGTTGTCAAGGTGTGACCGCTGTACAGGAACGTAGTGAATAGAGACCTTTAGCAGAGTGGGCCAGCGGAGCGGGCGAGAGAGGGTGCCAGTGCGCATTCGCAGAACGTCAGCCGACCGCGGTGACTGCGTTTTTATGGAGGCAGAACGCTAAGGCGCCCGTGTGCTGCTCGATGTCAGTGCATGTTAAAGATCCCCAGGTGGTCGAATTTATTCCGGATGCCTCCACTATGGCACCTCTATCATGCTTTATTCTCTCACTCCCTCCTTTATCCCTTCCCTTACGGCGCGGTTCAGTTGTCCGCCGTTAAATGAGACACTGCGCCATTCCCTTTCCCCAAAAAGCAGTTATTATTACAGTTCTAGATCTGCGTACGCAACAGCTTAGCGTACGCAAGGAGTTTGCGGGGACGGCAGTGCGCATGCGCAGAACGGAAGCCCTGCGTCTTGCGTGCGTACGCTAGCCAGCGGACTTTGCGTTGCGGAGCTTGCGTGGCTTGCGTACGTTAACGTTGACAAGATGGCAGCGCCCTGCTCACCCGCTTCGGAATACATGACGCCGCTGGATTCTCCCTACACAATAACTCACTCAAATGGTAGCGGTTCGCTTTTATTTCGCCTACTCTTCCCCACACGCAGCGGTATATACATTAGCGACAACTAGCCGCTGTTTTTCAGACAATTTTGTGATTTTCAACCCCCTAGGCCTAACTAAATGCAGTGTATTTTCATCGTAGCAACGACACCAGGCGAAGCAGTTTCCTAGCTTTTAGTCAGTTCTTACATTGTCTTTGGTTTGCATAGTTTTTCTTCCTGGAACAAAAAAGGCTCCTGATGCACTCACCCTAGTAATCACGGATGAAATTTTCTTCCACCCGCAAGGTTCAGTGATCTCGCCGGTCCTCTTCAACATAGCCATGATTGGGCTAGGCATACAGCTGAGTCAGATAGAGGGGATACAGCACGCTCTGTACGCCGATGATATAACGATCTGGATCAGCCAGGGCTCCCCAGGGCAAAAACAAGTTCTCCTGCAGCAGGCAGCCGCATGCGTGGAGGACTACGCCAGAGAGAGAGGCCTGGCATGCTCCACCGAGAAGTCGGAAATTCTACGAGTGGGCAAGAGACCATCGAAAGAAATATACAACATAAAAATTGAAGGGGAGGTCCTCCCGGAACGCAACATTATCAGAGTGTTGGGAATGTGGATCCAAAGCAGCGGGAAGTGCAACCACACCCTAAGCCTTTTCCAACAATCAGTGCAACAGGTCAGCAGAATGATCACCAGAATATCACTGAGAAGATTTGGCATGAAGGAGAGTGACACTATCAAGTTAGTCAAGAGCCTGGTGGTCAGCCGCATAACATACTCACTCCCCTACCACAAGATGACACAGCACAAAAAAAAACAAGCAGACACTTTAATCGGGAAGGCTTTCAAGACGGCCCTGAATCTACTAAGAAATACGTCAAACGAGAAGCTCCTCAAGTTTGCAGTCCACAATACTTTTGACGAGCTAAAGGAAGCTCAAATAGGGGCCCAAATGTACAGGCTCCAGCAGACAACCACCGGCCGAGCGCTCCTCACTCAGGGTGTGCCCAATCCCTCGCAACATGGACCCTAATCTGCACGCAGGGAGAAGGGCTGCGAGAGCAGAGTATGTAGAAAAGCACTTAGCTGAAAAAAACAAATGTAGTATACGCAGATGCGGCTTTGCATCGATGGAACAGAAACACGAAGGAACACCGAGTAGTATCGGTGGTGGTGAACCATCGAGGGGACCTAGTCACCAGTATATCACAGAGCGGCTGCAGACTATCCGAGGGGGAAGAAGCTGCGTTTGCGTTAGCAGTAGCTGAAGGATACCGCAGAAATAAATCACTCACAATAATAACTGACTCCAAAGAAGCATGCAGGCACTGCCCTAATGGTAGTATCAGCAAGGGAGCGCTACGCATCATCCTCCAGGCGGGACCCCCGAACAAAGAAATTCAGCACAAAATTTTCTGGGTGCCGGGGCACACCGGGGTGACTGGGAATCAGAGGGCCGACGATCTAGCTCACGAGCTTACCAACCGAGCAGATACATCAAGTGACCCTGAGCCCACCACAACGGTGGAACCATCGTACGCGGAAATCCTAAATCACTACAGAGGACAGAGGATAGCGTATCCTCCACCACACCAGCTATTCACGCAATATGAGGCAGTCGGTTGGCGTAGACTCCAAACAGGAAGCTTTCGTAACTTACACATACTTCACAAAATGTTTCCGAACCAGTACGCGGACACATGCAAGTGGTGTGGAGCCACCCCCACTTTATGCCATATTACATGGGAGTGTAAAAATTGGCTGAAGGCTTAGCTTGGTTAAGCCTGGAAGATTGCGAAAGCAATACCCTTGGCTGCGCCTTGGTTCGGCTGATGGTGTGGACATGGTTGCCCTTTGTTAAACTTATGGCTATACATTGTTTTGCTTGGTTTCTGCTATTGATATCCTTGGTACACTTATGACTTATCTATGTTATGCATGGCTATACATGGATTCACACTGGACACAACATGGTATTACTGTGATGTTCAGTTATTTAATCCTATGAATACGCTTTTGTGATCCGTGAAGTAATGGCTTTTGGTCTGTACATTGGTGATGACATCGCATCAAGCGATGTTGATCGGCGTGCTCGCCACGCTGCTGCATACGCACGTTGTTTAGATCGCCGTTCTTCTCGTTCTCCTTCTGTTTCTTCAGCACGGCGCCGTCGCTTGGCCGCAGCAGATCGTTCCAGCCTCGCCTTGTACACATCATCGGACATAGCGCAAGGCAGCGCGCCGACCACTGCGAGGAGCCGAGCTGTAGCCCCATTTATCCTCCTAGCGTGACGTCACACCAGCGAGCGCCCTCTCTCAGTAGCGCCGCAGCAGCGGCGCGCAAGGCTTCGCCGCCATTATCGATGCCGCGAGCTGGGGCCCCGTCTCTCGGTCTGGCGTGACGTCACACGGTCACGTGACGCGCAGCTGTTTAAAGAGGCGCTGCGACCACCGATGGGCCGAAAATGCGAGCAGTATTGCTTTCGCAATAAAAACAATTATTCATTCCATAAACTAAAAGAGCTAAATGCGGAACAGTGGGAGAGCCTGCTCACGAGCAGCGTGCTGGCGGTCCAAAAAGGGCTGGTCCAGCATGCCTATGAGGTAGCAAAACTCAGTGGGGCCCTGGAATAAGGGCACCACCCCTGGAAGACTCGGAACTTCAACATGAAGACACCCGGGTCCCGCTGAATCGACCAATTTTTGGCTCCAATAAAGTTTTTATCTCTCTCTCTCTCCACCGAGCGTTGATGCGCTTTGACGTCTTGTCACTAGATGGCGCTACTGTTTACACGTGTGCTTAAGGGACGCTGCGACATGGCCAACTGAAACAAAACTAAATCTATAGCCGCGGCGGTAAAGGCGATACTAAAAAAATAGCAACCGATTTGCATAGTTATTCAAATACGAAATACGCCACTGCTTGAGGGATCGCGAGCGCCCCCCCCCCCCCCCCCCGAGTTCCGTCAACCTTCACTACGGCGTCTCTCATTGCCTGATCCGCTTTGGCACGTTAAATCGCCATAAACCATGAACGGGCCTAAAGCCATGACAAGAAGCAAAAAAAACGAGCCCCTTGATGTGCCACCCAACAAACTCATCAACCAAGCATATGATGGGGTGGGATTGGTTGTGAGCGAATACCAATCTTCCAGCCCCACGATGACTGGCCTCCCCTTCAGGGCTCACATAGTGTTGGGATTTGAAGGCGCGGGCTCCTTTTTCATTCCATGCACCCCAGAAAGCCGAGCACCAGGCCAGGGAATGGCTTGTACCCATTAGAGCATGAGCGGAGGGTAACCGGCGGCAGTGGGAGCCGAACCCACCACACCTCCCGAAGCTGAGGCGGATGCCTACCACGAGGCCAAGGCTGCGGTGGGAGGTAGAGCCACAGGGTTCGTATTTTGTATCTACCGTTAAAAAAAGAATGGAAGAATAAATTGACAGGGACACAGAGAGCAGAACAGCAATACTTAGTTGCGTCTCAGCGTAGTTCCTTTTTTAACTGCAGACGAAACAACCCAGATCTACGTCCTATTGATTTTACACACACATTTTGATGCTGGCACGAGAGATGGCGCTCCCAAGTGGCGGGAGTTTTGTGGACTAAGACATATAGAGTCAGGTACCACGAGATAAACACGTCGTGCGTTGCGTCATTCGCCATTTTCGCCATTTCCTTTCACATAAAGCCAATTATTACTATTCATTTCAATCTCCCTCTCATACGGCCCGGTTCGCGTGTGCACCGAGACATCTGAGACAGGCGTCTTTTCCTTTCCTTAAAAATTTCATTTTCATTTTCCTTGCCTTACGGCGTGGTTCGGGTTTCCACCAAGATATGTTTCCTTAAATTGTCCGGGCAAGGGGTCGCACCGAAGAACGATGGCGTTCCGTGGATTCCTTGGCAATCCGGCAGCACGCAGTCGCGTCCTGCTCTTAAAGGCAAAGCTTAAGCGTCCTCCAAATTTTAAAGCGAAAGCTTTACTGGCCGCGAACTTGCGATTTCGCCGTGGCGGTGCTCCGAGGAGGCACATGACGTCACAACGCACGCCTCGCCAATGATATTTCTCGCTCTCTCTCGCTCCCTAGTCACTAGCCACTCCCGCACTAGCCACTCCCACCGTCATGTCACCACGATGGCTTGGAATAAACAAAGGCGCGTCTAGTGAATACGGTGTTGGCTTTGAAGGGTGCTTTAACTTCACTTACGGCACGGTTTGGGTGTCGATCGGGATATGTGAAACATGCGTCATTTCCTTTCCTTTAAACCAATTTTATTTTCATTTTCTTGCCTTACGGCGTGGTTCGGGTGACAAAAATATTGAAAATTGGTTTTTGGGGAAGGGAAATGGCGCAGTATCTGTCTCACATATCAGCCGACACCCGAACCACGTCGTAAAGGCTGATTCACACGACGGACCATTCGCCCGAGGCCCGCGCATCACGCGTTCGTGCGCCTCCAAATTGAGAGGCGTGCTGTCGGCCCGCGGACTGGACAACCAAGGAAATTCAAGGGCCTCTTTCTTCGCGGGAATTAGTGGCGGCCCGCGAAGATGCGCGCGCCAGCTCTGGCAACCACCATCGCTCATCCTAATATTTCGGCTGCCGCATTTCGCTGAGTGACGTTGAGCTGGCGAGCTGTTTTCACAAGCTACACGGCGTTCGCTACCACGACAAAGCGATCGACAGGGCTACCGAGACGGCGCAGACCATTGAGGAATTGAACAAAGGGCGGCACCTGCACAATTCAATCGCAGCCATGGGTCGTATATGCGTCCCAGCGCTTCGAATCTCTTTTGTCTTCTTTCATGTCTAGTTCTGGGTGCATGTTTTTTCGGAAAGGGGGATCCTAATGCGGCTCCAGTTCTCCTTGTTAATTCCTTTCCTTTCTTCTATAATTGATTGTTAGGGAAAGAAAATGGCGCAGTATCTGCCTCACATCTCGGCGGACACCTGCACCGCGCCGTAACGGAAGGGATAAAGGAGGTAGTGAAAGAAGAAAGGAAGAAAGAGTTGTCGTAGTGGAGGGCTCCGGAATAATTTCCGGACTAATTTAGTGGCAAAGACTTGTGCTAGCGTGGAATATTCGTTCGCGATAGAGAGAGAATGGTCGGGCAGCGGAACAGCCACGCGCACGAAAGTGTCCGGAGATGCAGGCCGAGCGACCTGCATGTGACTAGCCCCTTGTTCCGAGATTCGCATTTCGTCGCGGCGGCACAAAAGAATGTCATGTTTAATGAGCTCGGGCTTTGCCTCCCCAGAGCGCGAACAACGACGAAGCGCGACGCTTTATATAACTATGCGAGCTCGTGTGCAAGGTCTTCGTGCATTACCACTCCGCCCTTCCCGCCAGAGCATACACCGAGGGAGTCCGGTGTCGGTGCTGATATCTTCATTAGGAGGCGTGGCAAGAATACCGACGAAAAGTGAGAAAAATGACTGCTGTGGAAAATTAGCCGGCTGTGAATTGCAGTAGACAACAGATCAGGGAAGGCGCACCGGCTCATTTTATATCGTATGTCCTATTCCAATGAAAGTGAAAACAAAAATAACGTTATAGTGTTCGATTACAGTACTTTGCAGATGCTCAGTAACTTTTTGGCGGTTGTAATTGACTAAAATCAGCAACATTTCAGATGTACTTGGAATTTTAATCGGTTTCGTTTTTTCTGGAGTGTATAAGGTTGCAATAAGGCTTAATGAGGTCGTCAATGAAAGCAGCCCGCTCGAAAAGACGTGAAAGTTGTAAAAAAAGGCAAAAGCAGCTATAAATGAAATTCTGCTGAAACTAAAAGGCGCGTGCAAATATCTAAGCATTGCGGTTTTACTGATACGAGTGCGCCATGATTCCAAAGGAAACAGGAGAAATCCTCCGTAATACTTATATGAACCCAGTACATCTTCCTGCGTACTAAAGGACAGCATAGAGGTACGGCTGTGCGCAGGATTGTTGGTGTTAATAGCAGTGTACTGTCGAGGTATCCTTCAAAGCTTGACAAATATCTAAACATTGTGATTTTACTGATACGAGTGCGCCATGATTCCAAACGAAACAGGAGAAATCCTCCGTAACACTTATATGAACCCAGTACACCTTCATGCATTCTGTAAGACAGCATACAGGTACAGTAGTGCGCAGGATTGTTAAGCGTCAATTGCGGTTTTTGCTGGCGAAGCATCCACGAAAGCTTGACAAAAATACAGGACCTACAGCTAGGGGCGCAGCTGTAAATCAGGTGGAAACGAAATGGTGCAGGCCCAGACATCGTCATCGTATTTCATTGCGTCCTGCGCGGGGGAAAAAAGGTCTGGATAGAGGATGGGGGTCAGAATAGGAGCACGATATTTCGGCGATCGCTGTGTAGTGGCGGCTGAGGAAATTTCTTTCAGCTTGATTGTAGCCAAGTGTAAAAGAGAACTCCACCGACTGTTGTGAGCTCCATATCGTCAAAGAGTCATGGTCAAATAGTTTATTTAGGCAATGTGTGGTACAGTTGCCTAGAGCGCAGACCAAGAGGCAAATGGATGCCTGACAAAGAGTCTGCGCCCTTCTTGCTCCCAGTCGAGAGTACAAGACATTCAGCGCATAAAATAAACACTAAACGAGGAAATACAGAGTGGTTTGCTAACATTGAAACGAGTTATTTCATATTGGACATTTGTGTACAACAGTTGGGCAAATACTGTGAGAAACAACAGAATAAAAACAAAAAGAGTGGTGATGCCTGAAGTGACAACAGATACATAGTGATGCTATTTTTGAAAGCTTTCAATGATTGAATTTCCTGAGTAATGCCTACAGCAGGATGGTGATCATTTAAGAAACTAGAAATTCTGTAGCTAAGTTTCTGGGTGCCGTAGTTTGTACGTATTTTTCCTTATTATAACATATGTGCCGGGTGTTGTAGGTGTGTGTTTTGGTTAGATACTGATGACAAAAAGTGGTAGGATCAGAATGCATTTGTAGGTAAGTAGGCAACGCTCTTTTTGTTTATAACGTTCCACAGTGTAAGCAGTTGGTGCTTTCTAAACAATGGGGCCGTGTGCCTAAGGTATTGTGCATTATCTATTAGTCGCAAAATTTTCTTTTGTAATAAGTATATGTTTTCTAAGCTTGTTTTAGGTGCTGTGCCCCAGACAAGAAGACAATAGTGGAAACGCCCTTTCTTTTTTTCACTCCCTCCTTTATCCCTTCCTTACGGCGCGGTTCAGGTGTCCAACGATATATGAGACAGATACTGCGCCATTTTGTTTCCCCCAAAACCAATTATTATTATTATTATTATTATTATTATTATTATTAATATTATTATTATTATTATTATTATTACCAGTGTGTAGTAAAGTTGTTTCTTTAGCCAGATAGGCAAAAGGTCCTGTATTTTATACATGATACCAATGGATCTAGAGATACCAATGCGCACTTTTTCAATGTGAGGTGATCAGTCTAGATGTTCGTGAAATATGACACCAAGAAATTTATGTGATATTACACGTTCGATCGAGTCATCGCGAAATTGGATAAGTATTTCTTTTTTTATACGCTTGTTACGAGCGCGTAATTTAATGTACTTAGTTTTTTTATTGTTTAACTCTAGTTCATTACCGTGGAGCCACGTCGACAAATTTTCCAGCCATACATTGGTTTTTACTTGGAGAATTTCTAGATTTTATCCGCAGATGAATACATTGGTATCAGCGTACAGTATTATTTATGGTGTAGACGGCACGTTAATGATATCATTTATATAAAGCGGAAATAACAGCGGCCCAAGGATTGATCCTTGCGGGACTCCATACTGTATCTGACCTAAGCTGGACTTTGCATTCGTAATATTTCTGTACTGGTGAAGATTTAAGAGGTAATTCTTTATTAATTTGAGAGCCGTTCCTCTAATGTCATATTTATAAAACTTGTGCAGTAAAATAGGGTGCTTAATGGAGTCGAATGCCTTTTTAAAGTCTGGAAAAACACCTATTGTATATATTGTGTGCTCAAAATTGTCTATTATGTTGTCCTTAATTTTTATTAGCGCCATTTCAGTAGATTTCTGTTTCTGGCATCCATATTGCTGCTAGGCGATGATATCGTACACAAAGGCCCAAGCACCGTTCGAAGCGGCAGAGCCATGGCGTTCAATACCTGAACCTCTACTCACATCCGCGCTCTTCGTTGAAGGAACAGCCCTCGAGTTAAAGGGCGCAGGCGTCACGCTGCTGCCTGGAAGGTACGACTGAAAATGTGCATCCAGCTAAGTGACTCTACTCACGTGCATATATAGTATTCGTAGCTGCATTGCATAACTCGCTACGGCTCGATAGTGCAGGGGTCACTTGTCATGCTTCTGATTTCTAAACACAGTCATTTAAGCAGGTTCTGGAGGATCTAGTTGAGCCACCTAGGGGAACGCTGGTTTTTGCCACCAAGCTTTGGAGTCACGTCCGTCGCGTGAGCGAAGTTATACCGCGGCATTGCATGGCGCTTGAAAGCGAACATTTCCGACAAATCTGAGGCACCCAAGTTTATATACAGTGACAAATATTAGAGCGAAAGCTTTACTGCCCGCGAACTTGTGATTTCGCCGTGGAGGCGCTCCGAGGAGGCACGTGACGTCACAACGCGCGCCTCGCCGCGGATATTTCTCTCTCTCTCTCTCGCTCCCTAGTCACTACTGCGCATGCACCACTAGTATCAGTGAGCCACAGGTGTTCCGCCGCTGCGCCTTTCCTCAGAATCCAACTTTAAACTTTCAGTTTTCTCTTTCTTCTTTCCCTTCCTCCTTTATCCCTTCCTTTACGGCGTGGTAGGGGTGTTCACCGAGATATATGAGACGGTTACTGTGCAATTTCTTTTCCTCAAAAACCAAACGAAACCCGTGAGCCGACAACGTTCAGAGAGTTCATTGGCGCTGACAACTTTGCAAATGCCGTTCATTTTCACGAAAGGAAAGGCGCACAACCGGCTCAGTGAGTCAGTGGAGTCGTAATGATGACAATAATTGGTTTTAGGGAAAGGAAATGGCGCAGTGTCTGTCTCATATATCGGCGGACACCTGAACCGCGCCGTAAGGGAAGGGATAAAGGAGGGAGTGAAAGAAAAAAGGAAGAATTAGAGGTGCAGTAGTGGAGGGCTCCGGAATAATTTCCACAGCCTAGAAATCTTTAACGTGCGCTGACATCGCCCAGCACACGGGCGCCTTAGCGTTTTGCGTCCATAAAAACGCCGCCGCCGCGGTTGGGATTGAACCCGGGAGCTCCGGATCAGTACCCGAGCGCTCTAACCACTGAGCCACCGCGGCGGGTCAGTGGAGACCTAAATCTCGCTTACATGTATGTGTCGTTGATGTCCAACTGAAAATTGAAAATTGGTTTTGGGGGAAAGGAAATGACGCAGTATCTGTCTCACATATCGGCGGACACCAGAACCACGCCTCTTTTTTTGAGGGTGGGGGGACGGGCAGAATCTAGGAGCAGCTCTAGACACTGCTGCTCACAAAGTTATTCCACGGGTCCCTCCTGCACACATCTGCAGTGTGTTAAAGCTGCTTCTGCCTTTTCCCACACGCACGCACGCACGCACGAACGCACACACAAACACACACACACACACACACACGCACACACACACACACACACACACGCACACACACACACACACACACACACACACACACACACACACACACACACACACACATATATATATATATATATATATATATATATATATATATATATATATATATATATATATATATATATATATATATATATATATATATATATATATATATATATATATAGGCGCATGCAAATATCTAAGCATTGCAATTTTACTGATACGAGTGCACCATGACTCCAAAGAAAACACGAGAAACCCTCCGTTATACTTATATGAATCCAGTACATCTTCCTGCGTGCTAAAGGACAGCATAGAGGTACGGCCGAGCGCAGGATTGGTGTTAATAGCAGTGTGATTCCGAGGTATCCACAAAAGCTTGACAAATATCTAATCATTGCGATTTTACTGATACGAGTGCGCCGTGATTCCAAAGGAAACAGGAGAAATCCTCCGTAACACTTATATGAACCCAGTACATCTTCCTACATTCTGTAAGGCAGCATAGAGGTACATCCGTGCGCAGGATTGTTAAGTGTCAATTGCGGTTTTTGCTGGCGAAGCATCCTTGAAAGCTTGACAAAAAGACAGGACCTACAGCTAAGGGCGCAGCTGTAAATCAGGGGGAAACGAGATGGTGCAGGCCCAGACACCGTCATCCTATTTCATTGCGTCCTGCGCGGGGAAAAAAAAAGTCTGGATGGAGGATTGGGGTCAGAATAGGAGCACGATCTTTCGGCAATGGCTGTGTAGTGTAGAAAAAAGGAAGAATTAGAGGCGCAGTAATAATAATAATAATAATAATTGGTTTTGGGGGAAAGGAAATGGCGCAGTATCTGTCTCATATATCTTTGGACACCTGAACCGCGCTGTAAGGGAAGGGATAAAGGAGGGAGTGAAAGAAGAAAGGAAGAATAGGTGCCGTAGTGGAGGGCTCCGGAATAATTTCGACCACCTGGGGATCTTTAGCGTGCACTGACATCGCACAGCACACGGGCGCCTTAGCGTTTTTCCTCCATAAAAACGCAGCCGCCGCGGTCGGGTTCGAACCCGGGAACACCGGATCAGTAGTCGAGCGCTCTAA
>JARKHS020016464.1:0-38717 GCA_030143305.2 Amblyomma americanum | reverse complement strand
CCGTTGCCTTGACAGATCAGAGAAGTTCCGCCGTCAAGCAACCATATTCTAAATGCCATTATTTTAAATGGTTATTCTAAATGCCCTCGAAAGAAACGTCGTCCGGCGGCTGCGCCTACTCAGGCTGCAGTCAAGATCTCCAACCGTTTTGCTGCTCTGTCGAGAGACACAGATAAGGGTGATAGTGAAAAACTGCCAGCATCTTTGCCTACACGTTCCAGTAGCCGCCCTTCATGTGCCTCTGTTTTAAAGGCAGGATCCCGTGCCCAGGGGAAAAAGAAGAGGAATTTCCTCCGACAATCTCCTCTATGCCTGCTATCGATGACGCGATCGCCAACGTTCGCCAACAACTTGACCAGCTTTGCCGACGTCGCTCTCTCTTACTACAACGTCCGCATCTACGGCCAGGTGACACTGTTTGCCAAGTGCTTCCTCTAACTAATGTGCACAATCGTTCAGACTCAAAATATGTTCAATCCGAGCACTCTGTAAATGCATCTTCAATGTCACCCCTGATTATCCTGTTGCAGCAACTGCCTCAGATGATTGCATCTGTTTTCCAAGCGAATGGCCACTAATGCAACTTCCCATGTCATACAATAGAACTGTCGGGGTCCTACTAATAAGCTCCCCGAATTGAAGCTGCATAATCAAGAAGGCAAACTCAGTGCATGGGCTCTTCTTCTGCAGGATCATAATGCCATCCTTCTGTCTGGTTATTGTGCATATCACTATCCATCAATACCCTAACGCCATAGTGGTCTTGCTCCTGGTGAAGCAAGTATATATGTTCATTGTTCGGCACCACATTCTTCCTTCGACCTATCTCGTTGGTGCAACACCCGTCAAGAAGTAATTGCCATTCACACTAAGCCGCAGTGTACTCCAGTATTATTGGTCTCTTTTTATGGTCGACCCCAAACCTCTGTACTCAACTTTGGATGGCTTACACATCAGCGCACCTCTTACCCAGGTGTACCCATACTAGTTGGAGGAGATTTTAATGGACCACATAACAGCCTGGGGATGCACTCATAACTCTAAATGTGGAGATAAGATTTACGACACGTTTTTAGAACAGTCGTTTACACTTCTGAACAATTCCTCTAATTATACCCGCTCGCGTGCTCCTCCATCAACTCCGGACCTTACGTGGTGGCTGGGTCCCGGCAATCCTCACTGGTCTTGTGAAGCAGACACCTGGGGAGTGATCATTCCCTAAATCTAATTTACTTTGTCTGAAGTACTTTACATAAATTTCGCCGCAAGGTTCATGTCACTTCTTTGGACAGTCTTCGCACGGATGGTCGCCTCGTCTCAGTTCTCGAATCCAGCATTTTTCCTGATGACATGAAAAAGGCTAGAATTACTATAGTGCACAATGGAGGAGATATAAATGTCGTGATTAATTACAGGCCAAATTCCATTCTCTCGACTTTTTCAAAAGAGCTTGAAAAGTTATATTTCATAGATTTAATAACTTCCTCGAGAAAAGCAGCACAATAACTGAGTCCGAATATATATTTAGAATAGGGAAGATCGACAGAAATGGCACGACTTCTACTTAAAGAACAGATAGTTCAAAATATAGATTCTGGTCTTTTTACTCTTGGTCTGTTGATTGAGTTCAGCAAAGCCTTTGACTCCTTCAACCATAATGTCTTGTTAGGTAAGTTAACAGAGTGTGGAATACGGGCGGGCCCCTCAATTTAATTATGTTATACCTGAAGGACAGAGTCCACTGCATCCGTATACATAATGTTGAGTCGTCTCTGGTACCCCTACAAACCGGAGTACCACAAGGCAGTGTTTTAGGCCCGCTATCATTTAATTTATATATTAATGACATATGTCTTATTAATCAGTAAGCTAAATGGTTTGTACATGCTGACGACAGTAGCCTTCTGTTTAAAGGTGAATATCCAAACGATTTAGCTGTGCAGTGCAACCGAACGCTTGAATCACTGTCAGGGTGGTACCACTCTAACTGCATAATAATCAATCCCACTATGACTATGGTTTAATATTTAGACCAAGAAATAAAGTCTTCGCACTGCAAAGTAAGATCAATTATAAGAATAAAGATAAAAGAATTGTAGATGAGCATAAGGTTCTTGGGGCTACTTTTAATTGTCACCTAAACTGGGATCACCACATTAATCACGTCTGCAAGAAGCTGTCTATTGTTGCAGGCACTCTGTGCTGCTGTAGAAGCCTCATCCCGAAAGAGTTAAGCTCCAGTTGTACCAAGCGTTATTTGGCCCCCACATAAATTATTGCAGTCTTGTATGGAGCTCAACAAAAAAAAGAAAGAAATATGGATAAAATTAATGCGCTCCAGAAGAAAGTCTTGCGCTATGTGGCAAAAGGTGGAATGCAAACATCTACAAACAACCTATTTCAGAAGTATGGGATTATTCGTTTCCTGCACAGTTATGAATATCAACTCTTAAATCGGCTTTAATTTGCGTCCATTGAATCTGCAAATTTGCTTAAAACTGTTGCAACGTTACAACAGCGAACAACAGATGTATTGACTAGAATCCCCCCACACTGGCTAGTTCCCTATTTCCGCATCCAAAACAAGTTTCAGTCATAAAGCACAATGTTGCATCACTTCTAAGCAAAAATTATTTCTGTAACCTCAACTGAAGTCCTACGTGTCACCCTCATTTGAGGTATCTTGCCTTGGTTTTAAACTAATTGTCCTTTGACCGTGTGATTTCATATCATCTAATGATTTTTTCTTCTTTTATTGTCTCACTGTTTTTTTAGTGTATATATACGCTTTTGAGACCTGCTTTACCCCCATATATTTTGAATGTGATCTTTGATGAGTGCGGTTTCTTCCTTTTGTTGACAGTGTGCGTCGACTGCTGTTTTGTAAGGTCGTCCCCGGGCCGTCGTCAAGTTGCTTAGTGCAATGTTTAGTCCAGGGGACCATTCAGGGTTTGTGTTTGTACCGCTCTGGAAAATAAAGGAATTGAATTGAACTCAATAACTCCTGTCTCCGAACTTCCTACATTCATGCTTGTCTTAACTCAGAACACAATTTCTTCCACTGTCAACGAAGACCAGCCAAATACTGACTTTCACCTCCTTAATCCCTGGGCATGGCGGAAGAAGCTGGGATTATACGTCACTCAGCATCCGTCAGATCAGAATGCACGAACGGAACTTCATAGAGTCACCGCTAAAGCCCGTCGGTATTCTAAACGTCTTCTGCCCAAGCCCTGGACAGAGTGGTGTTCTCAACTCAGTACTCCTGCCGGCAACCGCCACTTGTGGCATGTATTTCATTCCATGGAACGCGTCATCCATCAAAGACTACACCAAGAGTATTCACCTAGCCCTTCGTCTTTGACCAGATGAACTCGCTTCGCAGGGTACCGTTCAGTTCCTTCCGAATTATGACTGCTCACCTGCACCTGTTCCAGTCAGTCCCAAACATGAGGCAGAGGATGAGATCACATGCCCGTTCACCATGGCTGAGCTTATAGCTGCCATTGAAGACATCCACCCTAACACTGCACCTCAGGAATCTGGGCGGTGAAGCACTGACTTAACTTCTCAGAATTTTTAACGCAATCTGCACATCCAGTTAATTGCCACCCGATTGGAAACATTGAGTGGTAGTTCTGATATGAAAGCCCCGAAAATCACTCACAACTCCTGGGGCCCTACGACCGATTTCTCTTACCCCTACTATTTGTAAGCTGTATGGAAAACTGCTTGCCACTCGACTCTCCTGGTGGTTCGACCATCATCAGAAATATTCGTCTTCACAAATTGGTTTTCGATCAGGATACGAAGCTGAGGACGGTCTTGGCCGCCTTGCCAACGACGTGATACGTCGCTCACCTCACAGTCGTCTCTTTCGCACAGTCGTAGCAACAGATATCAGGAAGGCCTGCGACAAAACATTCTACACGCAGCTATTCTCAAAACTATGTCATCACTTGGCATGCCCTTGCAGCTATGCCGAACAATTCGTGCTTTTCTTTCACAACGGACATTTGCTATCCGCATTAATGGTAAACCCACAGGCCGCTTCATTTATAGTCGCAGAGCACCGCAGGGCTCAGTTTTAGCCCCAACTCTATTTAACACCGCATTCATTCCTCTGATGAACAGTCTCTCCACCGTTCCAAATGTCCAAGTTCTAACACATGCAGACGACATCACTCTCTGGTCCTCAAAACGCTCAGCTCAGGTGCAGCAAGACTTTCTTCAAAATGTCCTCAATCTTCTTCACAACTTTCTTGCCAACACTGGCCTCTCCCTCAACCTCACTAAATCCTGCTATATCCATTTGGGCAATAAAGACGACCGCCGTATTTTCAAAGCCACTCTGTTCGTGCTGAATATTGACAATGCACCACTTCCTGAAATGGAACATACAGATGTTTTGCGCCTGCACGTTCGTGCTTCACGCAAAGGCATGGCTTGGTTGTCAGCTATGCTCAAAAGTTCTATAAACACATAAGGCCTCATCTGCAGAATAGCCAATCGGTATGGAGGTGCCCGCTCAGATACAGTTCGCTGACTTGTTTGTGCTGCCTTTCAATCTCGGCTCCTATACCAGGATGTTTCAAGAACTTACGAAACGACAGTGGTCCACACTTGAAGCACTGAATCACGAAGCCATGCGAGTCATTAATGGCCTACCCTAAGCAACTCCTATTCGTCTGCTGTGGGAGTATGCGCAGCGCAACACACTGGAATATTTAAGTACCCAGCGACAAACCAACAGAGCACGGAAAGTTTCTCTTCGTCCGATGTTCGAGCCTCAACCTCGTCCATGGGACTACAGTCACATTACATCAAACAAGCCTGTTCATCATAAAAAGTCGGAGTTCTACTCTTTGCCGTTACTACCAGCTTTTTCTACGCACCATGATGGCTATATACTCCACATAGATGCGCCATAACCCCAAAGGGAGATAAACTGCTTTTATAAGCTCGACACACCCTCAACTCTACAGCCGCCAATCCTACTGTACTGACACTTCACCATCTCTTCCCTTGGAGCTGCAAGTGATTTTAAATTCCATAGCAGCTTTACCTGACGACCCTCCTTATAACCAGGCGCACCTATTTACTCATTAACAAGAATTCCCAGGCCATACATGCTGCTTATGAATCTTACCCGGTGCCTATACTCATCACTGGATTCAAGCTCGCACAGATGTCCATAGCATCGCACCTGACATGATATCTCGTTTAACGGACGTCCCACAAACTCCCCTGCCTCTTTGCCACCAGATCCACCTCTGACACATCGAACATCAGCTTTCCTCAGGCAGCGTACACGTGCTCTTATTCCCCCGTGTACCTACCCCCTTCCCCCAACCTATCACGGGTGGAGGAGATCTCCCTGAGGCGGCTGCGGGTCGCAGTGGCCCTTATGCCTGCAGTTTGAAACCAGTGGCAAAGTGAGAAGATTCCTGCGCCAGAAAAAATGCCCTCACTGCGAAGCACCCGCTTCCGACACCACTGTCTACCCCTTACTGTGGACATGCCCAGGAACTTCGCTGGTGCGCGCTCGTGTTCTTCAAGAGGCAGGCCTGTCTTGAAACAATGACTCCAATTTCCACTTGTGGCTACCGAAAAACATTTACGCCCGAAAATTGTTTGAATTTTTATACAGAACCGGATTTCATGCTTTTTTCTAACGTATTATAACCTTCGTTGCTGACATCACGCTTTATGCCGTGCGGCACATTTAGCGTCAAAAATAAATACGTTTTAGGTTGCGCTGATTCTATTAGCGATTACCTTAGTAATTACTTTGTAGACAACGGACAGTAGGCGGTTCGGCATGTACTCTTTCATGTCCTTGACGTCGCCTTTCTTATGAATTAAGATAATATAAGCGTTCTTCAAATCTTCTGGCACGGTCGAGGTCATAAGGCATTGTGTATACAAATAGCTAGTTTTTCTAGCACAATCTCCCCTCCGCCGTTCAGAAGATCTATTGTTACCTGATCTTCACCAGCTGCGTTTCCATTTTGCATTGCTTCTAAGGCTTTCTTTACTTCATCTTTCGTTACTGACGGGATGACGCATTGCTGTTCCCTGCTGTCTCTCTCAATAACTTTCTGATTACATTGGCTACTGTATAAATTTGTGTAGAACTCTTCGGCTTCGTTAACTATCTTATCCATATTGATAATGACATTGCCCACCTTGTCTCTTTACGCATGCACCTGGTTTTTACCTATGTCTAGTTTCCTCTTCCCCGCTTTTAGGCTACCACCGTTCTTTAGAGCATGTTCAATTCTTTCCACAATAAGCTTCTTTACGTCGGTTACCTTGCCTTTATTTATTAACTTCGACAGCTGTGCTAGCTCTATTTTCTCTCTAGGGCTAGACGCCCTCATGCTTTGGCGTTAATTAGAATTAGATGAGCTCCAATATGGCCCTACATAAACGCTAATCATCATGAATGACTTCGCTTTACCGTTCTCAGGTGTTCAGTCGGAATATGCTGGCCATCATGCTTCCTTCTGATCCTAATTTAGTTAAACCTCGCGCCACAGAACACTAAATGTGCTGGACTCAATCGATTCCAAACTCTGGCAGCGATAAAAGCACTCGAGTCAGAATGCAGCGCATGTGTTCAAAAAAGCATAATAATTTATGCAGGCTGAAGAAGCATATATCTAGAACACAATATAAGGCATTTCTAACAACCTGGTATTTATTTTTTACCGTGACCGTCGATCGCGGCGCATCTCCAACGGACCTAACAAGATATGCAGTGCTCGCGTTATGTGTAGTGAGGCAACTTTAGTGTGCGGGTCTTCCTCTTACCTCAGAAGTGTAATTGCAATAAAACTGTTCCCTAGTGACCGCAATATATTTTCGCATTGCTCGATTGCGTTGAAGGTTCTCTGTTTACGGCGACCCACGGCAGATAGATTGACAATTCCTATGGAATCACCACGAGAAAAGTTTGTCAGGGCAGCTGCAGGACAAATAGTTTTGTCAAAGTGTGCCGTATGAAATGGTGTGCATCCAGCCCTCTGCGTATTTTTCGGCAATTATAGTAGAAGTGGTCACGGTCCTCCTGTACCGGCTTGACTAAAATGAGCATCTAACGAATGCCTGCGACGGTACACGGTTAGTCGAAAGCGTTTTGAGTCGAAGAAGCAAGACCTAGCAAAAGTGTCATCAGAAAAATACTCGGTACGCATTCACATAAAGAATGAAAATGACAGGCTTGAGCAATGGGCGGAGGAAGAAAAGAAACTTGTACAGGACCGATGGAAAGAAATGCGAACAAAGCGGAGCCTGGGCGCTCCGCTGTTCACATTTCTTTTCATCGCGCTTTTACTTTGCTGGTAGAAAAAAAAACACACACACGCTAGAGTCGTTCATGATGCACTCTAGGGCGAGTCTAACATCTTTTTCTTACCACGCAGGCAAAAGCACGATGAAAAGAAATTCGAAGAGCGGAACGCGTAGGCCCCGCGTTGTTCGCGTTTCTTTCCATCGCGATAGTACAATACATGTAGTGTACGTTAGCGGGCGCTGGAACAATTAACGCCAAGGAGTACGCATTTAAATATCGAGCCCCACACATGCCACATGAAACTCTCCAAGTAAAGCAGCGAAACACCCACATGCCTGTTTTGTGGTGCGCGTGGGGCCCACCATGGTTGTATGTTTTTCTGTGCCTACATACCCAGGAAGCAGCATTGCTGTTCCTGGGTATGTATACCCAGGAAGTATGGAACGGTTTGCTGTAGCCTTCTTTAAAAAAAAAGAATGGAGGACGATTAAGGTTCGCCATTAAGAGTGGAACGCGACAGCGTGTTGCAGCACTGCCAGGGTGTTATACGCATCAGAACATAACGACACTTCACGAAGTCAAAGGCCCCAAATATTCACTATAGGTCTAATTTTATTCCCTTGGGACCGACGCAACTTATATCCGGAATATTGGTTTATTTCGGAAATGTGCAAATATGTTCAGAATAGGCCACAGGCGACAAGCTAAGGGAAATAGCTTGAATATGCCGGGGCCTAAGTAAAAGCCTCGTGAAAAAAAGCAAACTCATACATACAGCGATGGCAGGTCGTATACGAGCGCACTAGTGGGAATTTATATTATTTAAAGTCAAATAGATTCATATACACAGGAGAAGTTTTGAAACTGACTAATACATTTACTACCAAACAAATTGCATTTGAATGTCACGCACTCGTGGGCCGATGACATACGGGAAAAAAGACACCGATACGCATACACACTACAGTATTTAGTGAGAAAGTTATAGAACAATATTTACAAAGCACACTTAGAAATAATATGGTCGGAGATTATGCATGCTAAGCTGGTTTGATTCTTCACCTATTTAGAATGTGAGGTATAAGAAAGTTACCTGTTTGTTTGCCAAAGTTTGTTCTTCTGTGTGGAAGTGTTCAATTTGAGTGGATCGGGTTTGAACATATTTTTCTTTGGGCTTTAACGCTGTGATATTAAGGAAAAAATGACCAATTATTGGTGAAGAAAATCTGCGGCACTGTAATAGGCGATGCTCGAGAAAAACGCTTACACGAGTTACTTCATATTGAGCAAAACAAATAAGCCGTGTGGGGAAAAAACTGGCACCGGCGATAATTCTGATAGCTTTGATTTGAAGAATTACAGTTTTATGAAGAATCGTTTTAGATGTAGCGGCCCAAACGGGTGTCAATAGTTAATGTGTGATTAGAATAGGGCATAGGGCAGCAAGAAAACCAACGGAAGGAGCTATTTTCTTACGAGGATGTGTTGCATGCGCGGTCCAGGTCATAGAGGCGCCAAATGCTACTTCAAATGATTTGAGCTCTCCACGACTTGTATTTTGTGGTTCCCAATTTGAAGATCATGGCTAAAGTTAATTTTGAGGTTTTCTGGTCTGAAGAAAACGGCTTTAGATTTATTGGTATTAAGGGACAACCATTTTGAGAGGACCATGCATGCAAAGTTTTAAGAACAGCGTTACCGCGATTTATTAATTCGTCTGTTGAACCCGTTAATAAAATACTGGTGTCATCTGCGTAGAGAATGAATTGAACGTTACTATCAATGTTTACAATGTCATTTATGCATACGTTCAAGTAAAAAGGACCTATAAGGCTACCCTGAGGCACACCACAATTTATGGCCTGAATAGTGGATCATGTCAATCAGAGAAAACAGCCTGTTTTCAATCAGTAAGGCATGAGCGTAGAAGATGGAGACAAATTCCTCGAACACCATATATTTCTAGTTTAGCAAGCAAAATACTGTGATCACGAAAGTCAAAAGCCTTACTGAAATCAACAAAGTTCCGAGAGTTAGACATTTAAGTCCAAAATTTTGCAATGTAAAATGTGTTTATGATAGAAGAGCGGATTCAGGAGCCTCCCTTTCGATAGCCGAACTGTGAATCTATTAGAAAGCTATGTTTAGGAAAAAAACTGTCCATTATTTTTAGAATAATCTTTTCATATGCCTTCGAGAACACCGTAAGTACGGAAATCGGGTGCTAGTTCGTAGATAACTGTTACTTTCGCATTTTTAATTTGACTAGGAAAAACAAAGCATGAACAGGACAGATTAAAAATAAAAGCCAGATACGGGGCTATTATGTCTGCAACAAACTTGAGCTGCTTTATTTGCAGCCTATCAAAATCCACACAGCGTGTAGATTTCAGATTCGTTATTAATGAGAAAACTTGATCCGAGTCGCGGCTTTTACATCTCCTGTACGTTTAAAGGCAGTGAAAGAGGGTAAATTTCACTGTGGCCCAGGATTACAATTAATTTTCGACAAATAGTTCACCTAATGTTTTATTATGGTTTTTTTGTGAACAAAAGCTTCGTTCAAAACTTTCCATAGCTGTCGAGAATTTTGCTTCTTATTACTAGCTAAACGCTTTTGGTAAGCTTGCTTAGCACTCCTTAGTACAATTGTTAGATTATTACAATTATTACGATATTTTTTAAATGTAACTAAATGAGCAGGATCCTTGATGAGCATAAAACGCTTAAAAAGCTTACTTTTCCGGTTCATCATTTTCCTGTGAAGTGGAGTTACCCACGGCTTCCGGATTTTCGATTTTTTCGTTTTTGTCTTACATGGAGAGCATCGTGTGCAGTGTGTATTTTTAATTTATTATTTAAGTAGTTATAACAATCGTCCAGGTGAGAGTATTTGAAAATCGAGCTACTGTCTTTAGAAAGTATTGCCTTAAATTAAAGCGGTTAATACATTGATAAGTAAAGACAGTGTGTCCAGAATAGAAAGCAGAGGTTTGGGCAATAACAGGAACAAATACAGCGCAGTGATCACTAATATCAGAAACTATAGTTCCAGCACATTTGACATACGAAGCGATGTCAACAATCAAGCGGTCAAGGGTACTTGAAGCGTGAAGCGCCTCGCATTCTGGAAGATCTGGGTTCAGTTCCCCGTATCTGCACATTATTTTTTTTATTTGGAGGCTCTCGTGTTACAACGCTAACAATTCCGACACCTGCTTTTCTGAGACACGAGCTCCTTAACGCTGTCACGTTAAAACATCAACTGTTGAAGCCAGCGTACAGCGCGACATCTAAACTTTGCCCAATCGCTTAGTTGCTAGTGCGACGCTGTTGACCGCTTATAAACACGTTTAAAATCATTGATCAGCAGATAACCAGAACTGCTGGGTATGGGCTTTTCTCACTTGCGATTTTGTCTCTTACGACACAGAGCTTGGATTTTCAGCCTCACAGCAGCGGGGTCGCTTACCGTACTGCACCACGTGGCAACAAAGAACAATTTCGAAGGCAGAAAACACAACGTGAGCAATGCGACGCTGTGAAAACAGCAAGGGTCATTTTAGTGCGATAATAGAAAAATAAGGCTTAGCGGGGAAATGCTGGCGTAGATGTAAACCGAATTGCCGCCCTCGGTAATCCGAAATTCATCCGCGCTATAGTACGTCTCCGCCTGGCTCTCTCAAGTAAAGTAGTAGGGGCTTATTAGTTCATCCTTAAAACGCCAAGTCGCGGATTGACGTTTCAAAGGTAGCGTTTTTCCCCCAACTTTCGCATTCGCCGTAAACGTTTTCGAAGACTTTTATAATAGATGGTGTGTTGATGAGGCTTATTGAACAAGACTACTCAAGCGGATCTCTGTACTAGGCGGTCGTGTGAAACGTACACGGGTATCCGTAGTCTTTAAACGACCGTAAAGGGAAATGAGACTGGTAGCGTAATGGCAGCCTCCCTTTATGAGAGCACGCGGTCATCCAAGATGATTTGATGATTTAACTGAAATTACCTGTTATTGCGAAGTAGTGTGCAGCCTGTACTACATTGTTACTGCATCGTTTTTCATTTTTACTGCTCATTGGGAAAAGTACCCCGAACGTGCATCATCGTGGTGAAATTTTGTAATGGCCAAGTGAGAACTCATGTTAAGCCTGATCGCCACGCACCATGCTCTCAAACGGAAACGTTTGAATGAAATATGAGTGGAAGCGAGCCAGTGGGTTTGAGCGCCGTTCAGACGGTCGTCATTGTTAGGAGATATGTCCCCTCCCCCCCATGACTAATCACCCTATTAAGCCGGCGATGCGAAACTAGATGGGGTGAAAGTGGTACACAGTAACGCGGAGAGGGGGAGCCCCGACCGCATTGGGGCGCGTTATTTCACTCCATGCACAAGTGGAGCCGCCTTTGCGGCTGAATTGTCCAAGATGGCCTCCGTGGTACCCGTGCCTTTAAGCTGCTACGAGAGTAGCATTTGCAGAACATGGTCCAAGCACCGCATCTTTATTTATTCATTTATTTTCAATTCAACGTCGAGGGTCCCCAAGAGAAAAAGCTGTTTTTGACTGCTTCAAGAGCCCATGCCCATGCAAGACAGCCCAGAAGCCCACACAAGGCAGCAGTGGTCACATCATAAACAGCAACGTAAGCTCTCATTGTGTAAAATTTTACCGCACAAATACACGGTACATTTGGAACTATGATCACTGACTATGTCAATAAACCCACCTTGACATAAACATTGAGAAGGCAGTTTAGAAAAGAACTGCCCGAGTGCAAATTTGCGCTAGCAAACATCTGCAGTACGTGTATGCTGATAACACAAACAGCAATTTCGCTGCATAAATGCAGCAATAAGGTACTTGGTGTAAAGTGTGCTTATTAACACATAAATTAAGCCAGAGAAGTAATTACTTTACTACGAAAGAACGTAGTATTTAACGTTAATATTTTAAAGTTTAAAAAATATTCTCGCAGTTTCTTCGCGGAAAACGTTTCAAAATTAATATTCACTAAGTAGAAAAGGAAGCAGGTAATTTTCAAATTGACGAAAGTATTCAGTACTTCTGCATGGCATAAGCCGCTTGTCACCGTTGGGAGTGCGAGCATCACCAGCGTTTTAGAAATGTTTGTAGGTTATCATTTTCAAAAAAATAAGAATAAAATAAGGATTGAATTGATACTGAGTGTACTGAATGTGCTAACCTTTTAAGTTTCCGAAGTAGACTCGTTGATCACGTCTGTAGAGTTATTTTTTCGATGTTGGCTAAAGCCCTGGCACAATCACCAATTGAAAGCGCGGTGTTCAAACATCCCGCGTACCTTGGAGCACAGGAGAGCATAACAGCGGAGAGAGAAACCTCGTCCATGTCGGGCCACGTGACGTCACGTTGAACAGCGTGCGTTGCGTGCGTTGACACACACAAAACGGGTGAGCTGAGTTTGAGCACCAGGTTCAACACGAGGTATTGGTCTGCGTTCGGGTGCACGAACAACTACGGTCGGGACTGCGTCGTTTTCCACTGTTTCCAACAAGATCAAAAGCTCGCAGCACAGAGGGTCGCTGCTTTGAAGCGGGAGAGTTTTAAGCCTACCAAAGCAAGCGTACTTTGCTCGAAGTACTTTAGTCAAAGGCTGCATGGTAAGCTTGTGCCTGACGATATCTCTGAGGGATTCTGTCAAAAAGGCACGGCTGTACCACGCCACGGTTCCTTCGATTTCCTCGCGCGCGAGATGCGCGTCACGACTGTCAAGAAGCGCCTCTGGTAAAAGAAGAAACATGAAGTAAAGGCTTCTACTTCCTATTCTAGTTTCTTTACTTTGAGACAGGTCTCTTTGTGTGTGGAGCTTTGTGTGAGGGGTTGACGGTGATCAATACCCGGAGAGTGACCCCGCGATGGTACGGACAGACAGCTTCAGCGAGTGACTGAATCTGCGTGTTTCCTCTTTTCAAGCAAAAGAACACACTATAGGCCTCTGTGGTAATTGTCGCGTACACGCATCAATGGCACGACTATTCGCTTGCGGACAGGCTATTAAGAAGAGCCCACTGTTGTGTCGGAGGTCGTGGTGGCTCTGCAACATGCTTTCCCGCATGATACCCTCCTGATATGCCCAGGAAGGCCGTGCTGAAGCTTTATGAAGGCTCAGGCATGCGTCGCTGTTCTCAGAACAAGTCTGACCAGACCTAGTGGGGCGTGTTGAACAAGTTTCTGTTCGACGCGTTCAAGCAAGCAAGCAAGCATCGAAGCTATTCATGTGCAACATCTCGTTTTTCCACCCGTTGCTGCCTCGATCGTCACTTATCATAGCTACGGGATGAAAATGTGAACGGTCGACAGGGGCCTGTCTGGTTTGGGAAGCAAATTAAAGTGAGAAATGGAAGCCAACCAAGTTCTTAGAAAACACTATGATCCGAAACTTACTGGGTTTCTTCGTCTAGGTGTCACTACGGGCGAGTTGCAGCTTGGCTTTTAAACACACAAAGTTCACCGCTAAGTCACTGAAGCTTAACAGTGGATATGGAAAGAGGGAAGGCTTTGGAGGAAGTAATTAATACTTCCCGGCGTCTGCTGAACACCAATTCCACCAGTCTGTCCTGGGGTCACATGCCCCGCAGTGCTCGGCCACTGCGCTTCGGGCACTTTGACGTCAGCTTTGTGCTGCTTCATCCTTTCCTCGAAACAATTTGTTTCCGCAACGTACAACGCCAGGCACTGCAAGCAGGTTATTTCGTACACAATGCCTTGGGTAATTTCTTTAGGGTGACGGTCTTTCGGGCGGGGTAGGAGGCGTCCGGTGGTGGTAATCGGCTGGAGTATTGTTCGCAAGCCTTCCTTTCCGAAAATAGGAGCCGAGGTTTCGCGGACGCCTTTTGTAGCGGTAGCTACACCACACCAGCCACTTCGCGAGGTCAGCGTGGATGCGCGCTGAGCCGTGGCACCCCCGCTCCGCCAGCTGTGCGCATGCACAAAGTGACATTATAGCCCGCAGCTGGTGTGCGCGCCGCGCGCCTCGCTGCTGCGCCGACGGCGTAAAAGACGCCGCCCGCCTCGTCGGTTGTGCGCATGTGCGGAGTGAGGTCAAAGCACGCAGCTGGTGTGCGCGCTGCGCGCCTGCTTTACGCTAGCATTTCGAGCCTTCAGCGTGGCGGCGCCGCAGCGCGCCGGCGAAACAGAATGGGGGAGGAGTGGAGAGGGGGAGAGACTGAATCCATGTCCAGGGACGAAGATAAAGAAGGAACGCCCAGCGAAGCGCAGCGGCGAAAGACTGACTTTGCAATTCGAATCACCGAGTTCCACTCGACCAGCTGTAGCTATCGCGTCACTCCAGGTTTAACCCGCGCTAAACCACAGCCATTTTTACACATGGAATGCATACGCGTCTTTCCCGTTGGGGTATGCTTGGGCTAGGCGTAAAATTGTTTTGGTTGCGCCTTAGTTTCAGGTGATACGTCGATTGAGCGAACTGGAAGTGAAGGAAAAAATAGCCGCCACAATCGCTTTCACTACACCACGGAAAGCTGCGATTTGCACTCAATGCAGCGCTGGATTCATACTGACAGCTTTTTCAGCCCTCAATGTGTACTCACAACTTCTTGACCAATCAAAGGCGGTGGCACGACTCAAAGTGTGCTCTGCGGCACAGGCGGTATATTTCCGCTAAGAAGGACAATTCGCGCTTGTTTTTGCCTAATTTCGGTTCGATGTTCGAGTGAGCAGCATGAATAACTGTTGGAGACTGCTTCAGCCCAATTTTAACAAGTTCCTCAGTTTCCCTTCAAGCGCAATTCTAGATGGCTGCTTATTTTTATTATTTTATGCTTGGAGAATACTTCTTCAGTTAGATGGTACTGCTGTATGTTAGAAATTTGTGGAACGGCTTTTCTTCGGTAGAAGTGAAATTCGTTCATACCTTTAGTTTGCTTTTTCCCCAAATAAATGCGCCGTACTTTTAGTGCGACATAAATAATGCTTTGTAAATTGGTAATTTTATTTTCCCAGGAAAAGAAATAGTGACATATGGCTAGTGTCCCCACAGCTGACGACAGTGATTTGCGTAATGAATCAATATGGTGTGTCCATGTCATATCAGCTGAAAATGTCACGCAAATCATCTTATCCTTGTTTAGATTTTTGATGGCAGCAGTACCCAGCCTTAAATGGTTAATGGTAGCATGTTTTTTTCTTGGTTTAGATAATATTGCTTTAGGTTTGGTTTATGGTGGTTTAACGTCCCAAAGCGACTCAGGCTATGAGGGACGCCGTAGTGAAGGACTCCGGAAATTTCGACCACCTGGGGTTCTTTAACGTGCACTGACGTCGCACAGCTCACGAGTCTCTAGAATTTCGCCTCCATCGAAATTCAACCGCCGCGGCCGGGATCGAATCCGCGTCTTTCGGGCCAGCAGTCGAGCGCCATAACCACTCAGCCACCGCGGCGGCTATAATATTGCTTTAGAGTTTTGTGTTGTGTTGTGTTCGACTTTATGGCACATAGGCAGCTAAGGCCATCATGCGCCAAGCTCAAATATTGCTTTAGATTTACTGGCATTATGCTGAGACCGTTCTAAATGGACAAATATTTTCAGCTCAATTTCCGCCTCTTAAACCGCTTCTTGTGTATCGCGACCGGAAACAGGCTCGTATTATCAGCAAAGAGCACATAAAAAGCACTGGTAATGGGTATAAGAATATTATTAACATATTGTCACCGAGAAACAGTTGACGTAAGCAGGGCTGGTTTACCTGCTTTAATTAGACGCGCAAGACGTTGGGACGCGCAAGGCAGCAGGCAGCACGAGAGATGATGAAGACGAAGCATCTAGCCCCGAGGTGGCTCAAGGCTTGCCAACTGCCAGGAAATGCAGTTTAGCCGCTGTATGGCGCCACTAGAGTAGTTAGTAGCGTAGCATTGCTCCCCCTCTCTTGAAGACACCGACTCGGTGTGGTAGCAATTGCAGGCAGGACCACAAGGGTATTCGCACGTGTCTGGTGTGTGGTGTAGACACGCGCGAGGGGCTAGCGGGCGTGATACGGCTTCATCCGAGCGACGTGGACAACTTCGGAGGTCGGCCGTCTAGAAGAGCGAACTGTTCCCTGGGGGAGAACTTCGTAGGTAACTTGACAGAGGTGGCGGAGCACCTCGTAGGGGCCAAAGTATCTGCGTAGAAGCTTCTCAGAGAGTCCCCTCATGCGGATTGCGCTCCACACCCAGACTTGTTCGCCGGGCAGGTAACGCACATCTCGGTGGCGGAGGTTGTATCGCCGAGCGTCGTGAACTTGCTGGTGCCGGATGTGCTGTCGAGCGAGTTGGCGGGCGGCCTCAGCGTAGCGAATAAATTGGGCAGCACCCATAACAGAGGGGGTAGCGCTAGCTGGAAGCAGCATTGCATCCAGCATGGTTGTGGCTTCGCGACCATGTACTAAACGAAACGGAGTGAAGCGTGTCGTTTCCTGGACCGCAGTATTATAAGCAAAGGTGACGTAAGGGAGTATGGCGTCCCAGTTCCGGTGGTCCTCGTCGACATACATAGAAATCATGTCGGCGATCGTCTTGTTGAGCCGTTCGGTGAGGCCGTTCGTTTGAGGGTGGTAAGCAGTTGTTTTGCGGTGACTGGTGCCGCTTAGGCGCATAACCTCCTGCGTAAGGGCCGAGGTGAACGTTGTTCCCCTGTCAGTTAAAACGATGGTGGGTGCACCGTGACGAAGCGCAATGTTTTGAATGAAAAGGTTCGCAATTTCTTCAGCAGTATCACGGGGAAGAGGTTTAGTCTCACAGTATCGGCTGAGGTAGTCGGTGGCGACCGCAATGTAGCGGTTACCCAGAGATGACTCCGGAAATGGGTCGAGTATGTCCATGCCAACTTGGTGGAAGGGGAACTGAGGCGGATCAATAGGCTGGAGTAGGCCGGCTGGCTTAGTCGGCGGAGTCTTGCGACGCTGGCACTCGCGGCAAGTTCTTACGTAACGCTTCAAAACTGCAGCAACCCTTGTCCAGTAGTATTTTTGCCGTATTCGTGCCAAAGTTCGACAAAAACCCAGGTGACCTGAAGATGGGTCATCATGGCTCGCCTGCAGGACTTCGTCGCGAAGGTCCGTAGGCACGACAAGTACATACACAGCTTCTGTTGGACTGTTGTTTTTCTTATACAGGACACCGTCACGTAAACAGAACGACGACAGCCCGCGCGAAAAGATTCGCGGGGAAGACTGAGAGCTTCCTTCTAGATACTCAATGAGGGGCCGTAGTTCGCTGTCATCCCTTTGGTGTTGAATGAGAATGGACGTGGAGACGGCACCAAGAAAAGCAGAATCGTCGTCGGGGTCAGCTCGGTTGTCCTCGATAGGAGCTCGAGACAAACAGTCGGCATCACTGCTTCCTACCAGACTTATAGACGATGGTGACATCGAATTCCTGAAGTCGAAGGCTCCAGCGTGCAAGCCGTCCCGAGGAATCTTTGAGGTTCGCCAGCCAACACAGCGAGTGGTGGTCGCTGACGACCCTGAAAGGGCGGCATATAGGTACGGGCGAAATTTTGCTACTGCCCACACAATGACCAGGCATTCTTTTTCAGTGGTGGAATAGTTCGCCCCAGATCGTGACAAAGTGCGGCTCGCGTATGCGATTACGCGTTCGAGACCATCCTGCCTCTGCATAAGGACCGCACCGAGGCCGATGTTGCTGGCGTCTGTGTGTAGTTCAGTGTCGGCTGACTCGCCGAAGTGTCCAAGGATGGGCGTACTTTGGAGACGAGTGCGGAGGTCTTAAAAGGCTTGCTGTTGCTCCAGGCCCCAGAAGAATGGTTCGGAATCTTTCGTGAGTCGCGTGAGGGGCTCAGCGATCTGGGAGAAGTTCTGCACAAAACGCCGATAATAGGCGCAGAGACCCAGTGTAAGGTTTCTGGCGACAGCCGGTTGTCTGATTCAGCTGCGTATTCAGCCCGGACACCTGCAACCGGGGTCACTGCACGGCGATAGGCATCTTCGTTCCCACGGCCGGTCCTCGCGTGGTTTATTGGATTCGAGACGGAAGATTCTGCTGCCGTTTGTAAACAACATTGTTCCCGGAAGATCGACCGTGCGGCACGGAGGCAGTTAGCGACCACCAGAACCGAGCAGGGGTGACTCACCCCTTCAACTGTGCCTGCTCGCCGGCGCCTCGCCCATTCGGACTTCCCGGAAGACGTGTCCGACTTGACAGCATGAGAACTGTCGTTCGGACGCGAAGACAACGCTCTCTCTGGTGGGGGCGATTGTCCAGCGGCACCCTCTCTCTCCGGCGAGGCATGTGACGGGGGCGTGTCCCTATGTGAAGTGGTGTGAGTGTGTGTGTACGACAACGTAAGTTAGGCCACGCCCAACCTGGCGAAGACCTCCTCGAACCTGGGGAATCCTAGGGACCGGACCCTTTTTAAACCGGACGACGAGTGCAGTGAGGAAGGAATCCTCGATCATCCTCAGATCTTCTAAGATCCTCCGACCTTCCCCTATCACCCACCAATGGGTCCTAAATCTTGTAAATAATGTAAAATAAACCCCCTGTACAGTTTCCTTCATAACCAATTCCGGCAACGTCATTCGGAGAAGGGACCTGCGGCGCTGAAAGAGTCAGCTTACTCAAGAACCCCTCATTCCCAACAACTGGTTGGCAGCAGCTGGGATGGACCGTGCGACATCGTGCTTTCTCAACCGGTAAGCGTTTCGGCATTTTGCTATAGGATTCGCCAGGCTTCAGATTTTGAGATAATAATCTAGAATCACTGGGAAGTGTATGTCAATTGAGAAAGGGTAATCTCACGACATTTTGCAGATAGCATTGCCAAAGCGGAGAAAGCGTTGTCGTGGACCTTATAAAATTGTCAAAGTCGGACTTGCTGTTGTTATGCGAGGAACTGTCATAAGAAGTACAGGGAAAAATTACAAAACTTGAAATATGCAAGACAATTGAAAAATACGTAGATGACGATCAGCTGGTAGATACGCGGAATTTGGTACAAGAAGAAAAAAGAAAAAGGGAAGCGGAATGGGAAAAAGAGAAAGAACGGCAAAAGTGGGAAGCTGAAAAAGAAGAAAGAAATCTAAAGCGATTGCAGCTTGAAAGCGAAAATCGAAAGAAAGGCGACAGTACGAGAGCCGGGTCTCCTGAAAGAGCAAGCGATGTACAATCATATAGAATGAACAGATTCATGCAGCCCTATGAAAGTGGAAGGGACATAGGATTGTACCTGGGAAACTTTGAGAGAACTTGCGAAAGGGAGAACTTTGCTCGCAGTACATGGCCGCAACGGCTTCTGACACTCTTGCCATGTGAAGTAGCTGAAGTCATAGCGAGACTTAGCACACAAGACGCAGCTGACTACGAAAAAGTCAAAGCCAGCCTGCTAAAAAGGTACCGGCTGTCAGCCGAAGCTTTCCGACAGCGCTTCAGGAACACAATGAAAAACGATAGCGAGGGCTATCCGGATTTCGCGTATGGCCTAAAGACGAATCTGCTAGTGTGGCTAAAAGGAGCCGAGGTTTATGAAAGCCGAGACAAAATCATCGAGTGTTTTTGCCTTGAGCAATTTCACCGAAGCATTCCCCAAGTGGTGAAACTGTGGGTTCAAGACAGGGAAAAAGTCGACACAGTTGAAAGGGCCGCTGAGCTAGCAGAGGAGTACGTTTCGCGCAGAAGGTTGAGCACTGAAGAGGGTGCGTCACACGCTCGAAACGCGATGCGAGATAAAGGGCCTAGCAGAAAGACGCGAAGTGCTAGAAGTTCGGAGCAATCGGAGGCAACGAAGGTAGCGCCAGAAAAGCGTGAAGAACAGGCAAAGAGACAGGGAGCAGACAAAGCCGCGAAAAAAGAGTTTGAGGCTAGTAGGCCATTTCGTTGCTACAACTCCAATGGTGTCGCGCACTTTGCAGCCAATTGTACAAAGCAACGCTTGGTGTTCTCGTGCGTCGAGGATAACGCCGAGAATCTAGAGCTCCTTTAGCCATACCTGCACAAGCTGCACGTTAACGGGAAACCGTGCAGGGTGCTTCGTGATAGCGCCGCGACGATGGACGTTGTCCACCCGTCTTACGTGTCAGTGGACGATTTTACGGGAGAAGTCTCGTGGATAAAACAGGCAGTAGAAGAACACAGTGTATGCCTTCCCATAGCTAGAGTGAGAATTTGTGGACCATTTGGAGAGCTAATCACTGAGGCCGCAGTTTCGAAGGCCGTGCCACTTCAATATCCTTACCTCTTCTCCAATCGATCAGACCAATTGCTACGCGAGAGGGGCCAGAAACTCGGAAGCGGGGTGATACAAGCTTTGACAAGGTCGAAAACGCGTCTGCTCACATCTCAACTAAGTCAGGTTCCAGAACCTCAGATAGCCAGAGACGCACCAGCCAGCATATCGTTGCAAACAAATGAGGAGGGAAGGGAACCAACGAGGAATGAAAGCCAGACAGCTGACCGAGCAAATGAGCGACGAGGGACTTCAACCACTAAGTCGGTAGAGGAGTCAGAAAACGCGGAAGGATCCGTTTTATCTCCAACATCGCGTAGTTTTGATCGCCTTCTGCAGGTGAACAGGGAGTCCCTAATAAAAGAACAGAAGCAGGATCCCACTATGGAAATACTGCACCTTACAGCTAAAGAGGGCATCGCGAGACGCAACATAACGATGCATGAGAAGGGAGGCTTACTATACCGACACTACCAGGACAGAAAAGGCAAAACATTAGATCAGCTGGTCGTGCCCGAAAAATACAGAGCGGACATTCTGAGTCTCTGCCACGGAAATGGCTGGGCAGGACATCTGGGAATCAATAAAACAAAGGAACGGCTATTAATGGAATATTATTGGGCGGGTTGTTTCAAAGATGCAGAACGCTACGTAAAATCATGCGATGCGTGCCAGCGTGTGGGTAAGCCGAGAGAGACATGGAAGGCTCCACTGAAAATTGTTCCATTGATCTCGGAACCCTTCCGCCGGCTTGTAATAGACACAGTAGGCCCTTTGCCTAAAACGAAATCAGGCTATAAGTACTTGCTTACTATGCTATATCCCGCCACTAAATTTCCCGAAGCAATTCCGTTGAAGGACTTGAACTCCACAGAAATAGTTGACGCCCTTTTGTCAGTCTTCGCGAGAATAGGATTTCCGGCCGAAATCCAAGCCGATCAGGCGACGGTCTTTACAAGCGCCTTGACGACCACATTCCTAGAATGATGCGGGATAAAACTGTTACACAGCTCGGTGTATCATCCGCAGTCCAACAGTGTAGAGAAATGGCATTCGGTGCTGAAACGGGTGCTACGCGCTTTTTGTTATGAGCATAAAGCAGGCTGGCAGGATTGTCTGCCGGCCACACTTTTCGCTTTACGAACTGTCCCCCACGAAGCTACGGGGTCTACGCCAGCAGAACTCGTGTACGGAAGAGCCCTCCGCTCTCCCCTCCGAATGCTGAGAGAAATGTGGGAAGGGACAGGAGAGAACCAGACTGTGGTTGAGTACGTGCTTCAGCTACTGGACCGCCTTAACAACACGAGGGAATTAGTAAACCGAAATATGAAAGCTGCCCAGGAGGCCGCCAAGGTCTATTATGACAAAAACGCGCGCCTTCGAGGCTTCACCGCGGGCGATCGCGTGATGATCGTCCGGCCATCGAGAAAAAACAAGTTGGAAGTTCACTGGGATGGTCCAGTGGAAGTGTTGCAAAAACTTTCGGAGACGAATTACGCGCTAAGGGTTCCAGGCAGGGGAAAACAGGTGAGAATCTATCATTGCAATCTGATGAAGCCGTTCGTGGAACGCAGCGGGATCGTCAATCTGACTCTAAATGAACCAGAAGAGCTGGACAGCGAGAGTCAGGGTTGGAAGGGAGGTGCGGACGCTAGTGACAACGTGGATAACATTCTGGCTCATTCCGTGAATGCAGATGTCCTAAGCGGGACCCAGGTCGACACGCTAAAGCCGTTGTTGAGCGAATTCGCTGACCTATTTAGCAGTCGCCCGGGAAAGACACACCTCTTGACACACGAAATCGAGCTCACCTCTGATGTGCCGGTACGGTCTAAACCCTACAGGGTATCACCGCGGCAAAAAGAAATAATGGACGCGGAAATTCAGCGCATGTTGGAGTTAGGGGTTGTAGAGGCAGCGGAAAGTGACTATACCTCACCGCTAATTCTTTTTGAGGCCCCAGGGAAAGATCCTCGTCCCTGCGTGGATTATAGAAAACTGAATACAATTACCAGGGATCAGCTATACCCGATTCCCAACATAGAGGAAAGGATAGAAAGGGTGAGCGGCGCGAAATTCATTTCCACCCTCGATCTCGTACGGGGATATTGGCAAGTTCCCCTCTCAGAAAGCGCGAGCAGTTATGCCGCTTTCATCTCTCCAGCGGGCACCTTTGAACCCTTAATACTTAGTTTTGGGTTGAAGAATGCCCCCTACAGCTTCTCGAAACTCGTGGACATCGTACTGAAGAACATGCAGTGCTTTGCACTCCCTTATTTTGACGATGTGGCTATTTTTTCGGAAACCTGGCAAGAGCATCTAGAACACCTAAGGACCGTGTTTTCTAGTTTACGACAGGCTGGACTGACACTGAAGGCAGAAAATGGTAGATTTGATTGCGCTCAGGTGATGTACTTCGGCCACGTTGTAGGCCAGGAAACTAGGAGCCCATCCGAGTTAAAGGGAGCACCTTCTAACGTAAGTTGGGATAACCAAAAAGAAAACGCCTTCAAAAGCCTGAAGGAAGCACTCGTGTCCCGACCCTTGCTCAGGACCCCTGACTATGGGAAAGAGTTCATAGTCCAGTGCGATGCCAGTGATAGAGGGCTGGGTGCTGTCTTAAGCCAAGTTGGCTACGACCATGAAGAACACCCAGTTCTGTACATCAGCCGCAAACTGACCAGTAGAGAGGAAGCGTACAGCGCTTCCGAAAGAGTGCGCGTGTTTTGTTTGGGCAGCGCAGAAGTGTCGTGTTACGTGTACGGAGCAAAGTTTGTATTTGAGACTGACCATTGTCCTTTAACGTGGCTGCGACAGATGTCCCCCAAAAATGGTCGCTTGCTCAGATGGAGTCTCGGTCTCCAACAGTACAATTTCTCGGTGCGTTATAAGAAGGGGAAACTGCACGGAAATGCTGATGGCTTGAGCAGACTGATGTAAGCGGGAGAACTAAGAGGAATCTCCTCCTGTGTGAGTGTTTTTTTTTACTTTGTTCGAGTAATCCGGCTGTGGCAGTTTCAAAAGGGGATGTTTCGCGCTCAGTCGGCACAAAATTAACCCAAATTTAAACACAATTTAAACAACCTTGCTGGTGAACACTCTCAAGGTTCGCTTACACGCAAAACATAAATACCCACGAAAGCAGCAGATTGGACAGCCGTCGCCGTAGCTCAGTTGGTAAGAGCACCGGACGCGATATTCGGAGGTCGTGGGTTCGGATCCCACCGGCGGCTTGGTTGTTTTTTCTGCTGGTTTATAAGTAATTTTCTTTAAATCAATCGATTGGCATTAGAAATTAAAAAAAGAAAACATTCCCCTATGCGCCTTGGTTTCGGTGACTGTTGGCTTCCTTAATATGTTTGTCAAACGAGCTCTTCATTTCATTTGCCTTGTCTGCTAATAGCTTAGCGGGGGTCTCGGTTCTTGCAGTCTTGATGCCATAGGTAGCATAAGAGGGCTCTCGCACAGTTTCCACCCTCGCCGTTAGATGACGTTCTACGTCACACTCGCGGTATCACAGGACGTGCTACGTCCACCGCTATGGACGAGGGTGGCGCTGGTGAACACTCTCAAGGTTCGCTTACACGCAAAACATAAATACCCACGAAAGCAGCAGACTGGACAGCGGTCGCCGTAGCTCAGTTGGTAAGAGCACCGGACGCGATATTCGGAGGTCGTGGGTTCGGATCCCACCGGCGGCATGGTTGTTTTTTCTGCTGGTTTATAAGTAATTTTCTTTAAATCAATCGATTGGCATTAGAAATTTAACAAAAATAGAAAACATTCCCCTATGCAGCTTGGTTTCGGTGACTGTTGGCTTCCTTAATATATATATATATATATATATATATATATATATATATATATATATATATATATATATATATATATATATATATATATATATATATATATATATAGATTTAAGAGAAGTGGGCACTTCTACAAAGACACATTTATTTATCAACGTTTCTGCCGCGGTGCGGTCTTCATCAGGACTGTAGTGGTCTCGCGTCAGATGAACGTTTTAAGTTTGTGAGCTGAAGAGGAGGGAGAAAGGAGTGTATCAAGCAAATAGCAACAACAGTTCAAAAAATTGAAAAAAAAAATTAAAAATAAAGATGGGGGTGCGGGGAGCAGAGAAGGACAATATTGGGGGAGGAAGCAAAAAAATATAAATAAAAGAAAAAAGGGGGAAAACTAGTATAGTAAGGAAGGATGGGGTACAAAAGGAGATGGCGAAACGAGAGAAAGGGAGAGGAAGACGGTGCGGGGGACACGAAAGCAAAACGTACGAAAGCAAAACGTGCAAACAAAACACACAAACAAAATGCACAAACACAAAGGGCGGCGCTGCAGATGCGTGGCCAAAGAGGAGCCGCTGCGCAAATGACACTGGCAGCGACGAATATATATATATATATATATATATATATATATATATATATATATATATATATATATATATATATATATATATATATATATATATGATATAATATTTTCCCATTGCTTTTTTTCTCTTTTTGCTTTGAAAAATTCTTGGCAATGTGAAGTTGAAGTGGGATCTTGGTTTCCACTGTAATCAGAAAAATTCGGTGACCTTGAAGCGCCTCATGAGACCGTGACACTTTTTGTTGTTGATTTTGCTCACGGTCCCTTTCGATCAGAAGATCAGCGGTACGAAAGTGAATGTGTGCACAATGCTATTGTTGCAGAGCAGCTCGTGAACTCTGCTTTGCTGGTGTTAAGAGGTTATTCAGCAGTACTCCCTGGGACAGCCGCACCAGTTTGTTTAACAACACAATTTCGAAGCCTTGAGAAGGTGATGTCAGAATGCACATGCACCCTGCTACCTTCATTTGCCTGTGACTGCTTGCTGCGGACATGATTACTTGTCTGCTGTGTGACGGCGATGGCGAGCACAATCAGCTGTGTATCGACAGTGTAGAACGCTTCCCAGATTTCCTTAATCCTCCTTACATTTTACACTAACAAAAATTTATTTGCTGACATATAGACGCATATTTGCACCTTCCCCAGTGATCGGCTAGGTTTCCTGGCCCACTTATCCTTTCACATTTGTGTGGCCACGACAGTACCATTCCTGCAAAGATTCAAAGCTACAATAACAAGGCTTATTTCAGTTCGTTGAAATGTGCTAAGCATTGTTGCATGGTGGTTGGTTCTGCAATACCGACGTTGCCCTGTTTCTGAGAGTCCTGTAGTATCAATGGAACCGTTGACCTGCCAAGGCAAAGACCACATTTAATTTGAACCCGTTCCTTTACTTGAATGAAATGGCTGTTGCTGCTTGCTTTAGCAGATTCCCCGCTTTGCACCGGCGCCTAGTTCTGTTCTTGCCCGCTGCGCATGCCTGAATCAGGAGTGTTGCATTTTTCTTTTCTTCTGCGGTGTACTCAGTATAAAAGGTGCTAACCTAGCATTGCGGGCTGCGGGGAGGCATATGTGAGGTTATAATATAAGCAAGCAATTCTGTTGTTTTAATTTTAAGCAGGTTATTTCATTTTGTGCAATGAGCAATCCAAGCCAGGATGTGAGTCGCCGAGCCCTGACAGTGATTTTTACACTAGAAAGAGAAGCTCTTTGGCAACCAGAAAGTGTGTGAGCTGGTTAGAAGTCAGTGTGCCTAGCAGTCCACGGGTTAGCATAACAGTTTGTGCAGACAGTGGGGCAAGCATTGTGATGGCAATTCCAGTGTGCAAGAAAGGTATATGATTCAGGCAGCGTTCGATTTATCTGCTCAAATCCAATGTTTTAAGTCTTTCCCCTCTGCACATTTATGGGACAAGAACACATGCGACAATTGGCCGTACGCATTTTCACTCTGTCCACTATGATCAGCAAGTTTCTATGTTAGCAAAGTATAAGTAAATTGAAAAAAGTTTTTTCCCCAGAAATACTGCTAATAGTTTGAGTCCATATTAACGTAGACTGCACTAATGAGGAATGACTGTATATGTGAAAGTATGGTTAATTTTTTTAGTTCTGATGATGACACATGCAATTAATCTGTGTTATTTTGAATACGAGACTAAAGAAGTACATTTATCTTGCAAATTATGAAGATGATTAGAAGGATGTGTTGTATGGCACAGCAGTTTGTTGGTTGAAGAATAGCGATTGGCTTTACCTGACACCGCATAAAACAGCAAACTACAAAATGAGCCCTGTAAAGCTGGTAAAGGTATGTTAGGAACAAAGTCGACGGAAAACAGCACCACTGCACATAGTAGCAATTCTTGTTCTGTTGTCCTCGTCCCTTAGCGCAGTTTCAACATGCAAACTTACCGCCAGCTCACCCAACAGTACACTCGTACCAAGTTTTGTGAAATTTGTAGCAAACATCAACAGGACAGGAAGCACGGTGTACGCATATCTAGTGCATACTGTGCAGATAGCTTCCTGCCTCATCATAGCTTGTCCCCTCTATGTTTCTTACCCATCATTACCCAGCACCTATGGCCCTATTTATGCCATTGGCATGTGCTGCAAATCACCAAACACATTTTGTACTCTTGCCCTGCTAGATTGTTTTGGCCCATTAAGTTGTTTCGTCCAAATTGGCAAGCTTTTAGAAAACATTCCTGCAATAGCCAACTTGCTCTTGTTCTTCACGACATGCACCTTGACTGCAATATCCCCCTCGATGCTTTTCTTCTTGGCTTTGAAAAAGCATGTGATTCGCTTATTTATGTATGGCGTTTTTTGTCTTGCTTTAACTTGTATTAAATAGCTCTAAACTGGATCCAAGCCAGCCGTCGGCAGATTTCCCTTGCCAATTCTTAAGCATCCTGCCTTTTCCTGCAGTCTTGGATGTCCCCCAAGGCATTGTCCTTGAGCCTCAGCTTTTTACTACCTACATTATGGCTTTCCTTTCAGTGTTTTGTTACATGCCTTCACTGATGGCTATATTAAGGGGTCTGCCATCTTGCAATCAATACCCATGTTTTAGTTCTCCAAAGCAACATTTTACATGCTATAGAATGGCCTGTTTGCTAATGTTACTAAGAATGCACTCACATTTTTTATTGTAAGCAAAACTATATTTTGCCTACTTATAAGGCCTTACCGAGAAAGGTATATTCACTGGATACTGGTTGAAACACTCAGCCATTCACATGGCTCGCATGGTCTCACCTCATAATGCTTGTACGCCCTCCCACAGCCTAGGATATTTACACCATAACATGTACTTAGCATCGCCGTCTTCCAAGTTACTTGCGTTCAGATCCTCTGTGTGGCATCACCTTGACCGTTCTAATGGTGCATGGCACAAACCGAACTTAATTAAAATCCTAGAACGAGTTCAAACCTGAGCCCTTGTTTTATTTTCTCAGACTATTGTGGAAGCTCCAATTTCACAGCACCAAAGGTGAATCTTCAAATTTCTTCATGTCATGCAGAAACTGCAGGGTTTTTTTAGCTCTTTACCGTCACACAACCAACTAATCTGTTCTGACTCATGTTTCCTTCTGCACTAGCCGCACTAGTACTGTTGTGCCTAGTTAGCTCATGCCACTGCATTTGAAGATTGATTTTTGTTTTTGCCACTAAAGGCTGGAATGGCCTTCCACCTCACAAGGCTTACTAACCTCTTGTCCCTTGAGCTAGTCACTGCAGAAATGCACGCAATAAATGATGATGCTCGTCCACTAATTGAAGTAATTCCCTCAAGGCAGAGAATATTTGTAATAAGCGAGAAATCACTCACTGACATCCACCAAAGTTCAGCCATAAGGCCACAAAGAAGAGCTACAAAGCTTTCCTTTGTAGCTGTATGGCTGTGCTTGGATGCTAATGGTTGATTACTCCTACACAAAGCTGGCCACTCAAGTATTGTCATTTAGTACTGTTTAGGTATAATAAATGATAAAATAAATTGTTCTAATGAAGTGCTTAGTCACTTGCTCAGCTCGGCAAGCCAATGCAATGTTCTCTTACGCGTAAGAACTTTCCTCACAATCTATTTCGAGTAATATTGGGGCACATTTACACAATAGGTTTGTCGGACGGCATACAGTTGCATTTACGCTAACTTGCAGACTGTGCACAAGCTAGATCTAGCCAACTGAACCTGTGCACTCAAAAGCTAAGCATGCATTATTGTGCCTATCTGTGTCACATTTTTCTTGGTTTCTCTCTCTAATCGTCTCTTCAGCTAAGCAACACACCGCCTTCATAACATGGCTCAGTGAGAATGCTACGAATGCATGTTTATGCATGTGACTTTTATATATTTAGGATAGTGTTAACAGGGCTGTTGCTTCATTTTGAACACAAACGCCGTCAACTTCAATTTGCAGCAAAGAGACACCAGTGAAGACAAAAGTCATCACTGCTATTCTGTTCTTTATCGGCTTTTTTCGGCCTAACTTCAAATTGGTCTTTTCCAAGTTTCTGATGCCTATCCATGCCTCAATTAATTTCTTTGTTTGAAAACCAGACTGGCAGTGAAACAGGTATATTTTGCTGAAAATGTTGATAGTCGGAAACTAATAGCACACTCGAAAATTCAACACATGTTGAGTGGTATAAACATCAGTTAACAGTAAGCAATGCTCACTTTTGCTAGCTAGATTGTGAACTGGTCACCTTTACATTCAATCAGTCTACATTTTACTAATGAGTGAAAATAACTCTTAAACATTGCTTTAAATTTGTATCAGAGAACATACGCATATATGCCTGTCACATACTTAAATGGCTGAATTTTTATTTCATTTTATTGTGGAACACCATAGACCTCATGCTGGAAATTCAAGTTCACAAATTCTACTTGACATGTTGGTGTTTGCTCGAGATAAGCAGATTATAGGGTCATTGTATCCTGTTTTCCTGACTGTACAATGTATTCTTTCCCAGCCTAAGCCAGGAGCCATTGCAATGTAAACCGTCCAAATTGGTTCTTGCATTTCCTCTACCTGTAATCCGCTTTACTGGCTCCCACATCTCATTATTTATAGTAATAGAAAGACATGTGTACACTTTTATGCAGTACAAAGGCCCCCACTGTTTTCCACTCACAGAGACATTTGAGAATGCTTTGGAGTTGCACAGAGTATATGCCAGCTTATTTTGTACATGGCAACAATGACATAGCCTTCAGCAGAACTTCCCATACTTGTTTTCGATGGTTCAATGGTCTATTCTGACTTGTGCAACGGCAATATCAGCTCATGAAGATATGCTAAAGGACTACCTGATGGCCCGCTGTCTCTGTGGAGAACAAAGCGCCTTGCACTACAGCCAAGTGATGCATGTCTAAGCCCCTTTGCAGCCACACAGTGCTATTTCTATTTTGGCTTTAATAATGGACTGAAAAACAACAAAAATAAGTCACTATCGTTACATTGTCACTGTTCTGTAAAATGTAGAACTGCTTTAATTAGAAATGATTTTACCTGCACCAAACAACTGGAAAAGTCATAACTTCTCATGTGCATTTGTGTTTGACAGCAGTGTGCTAAAATGTGAATTTTTAATGCATACACAATTCAGGCACACACACAGCTTATATATTGGATAGATAAGCATGTCTTTGCATTAGCAGTCAGCTGGCTTTAGGTAGTTGGGGGGGGGGGGGAGGTGGTTTACATATTAAAATGACAACAACTTTGCAAAAGACTGGCCAACAGTCGGCCGATTCGGTTTGCCAAAACCATGCCATCGTGATGTCTGGCTCTATGTCACACTGCGCCGACGAAAACAGTCGGTCGACTGTCGGCGTCGGCGCCACGTCTCCTACAAGACGGCAGTTGGCCAATGGTTCGCCAACTCCCATGTCACACTAGCGAGACAACGTGCGAGACCTCCCGCCGACTTGGCCCTTTCACGTTCTCACCCTTCTTTTGTCATTTCCTGCTATCTGAAATTCATGGGCCGGGACGCTTCATTTTTAATTCTTTTGTATAAATGCCACCATAGTGAAACAAACTCTTAACACTTGTGATTATGAACCTAGACTGAGTGCAGTCCAGTACTGAGCGGCACTTATTGCTGGGTCAGAAAGGCATGGCTCGAAAAATAAATCCAGTCGCTCGCGGGTAAACAAGACGGGAGAGATTATTTAAAGCTAAAATAATAAAAAGAAGGATAACATTCCCGACCACGCGGATTCGAACTAGGAACCTCTGGAATGCGAAGCTACTGCTATACCCACGACGCCATGAAGAACAGAGCATTCCGCTGTTTTCAGGGGGGCTGCACTCAGCATTGTGACACTCGCGACAGAAGTAAAAAGCAGGCGACCCATGTGCAAAAACTCAGCCGGCGCGCTGCACCGGTCGCTGCTTGCGAATCGCAGCCCCACTGCAAGCAGGGACACACAGAGCAGCAAGCATCGCTGCGCCGCTCGACTCAAGCACTCGAGCTCAAAGCGTACGCTTTGCCACTCGCAGCGGTCTGATTACTACTCGGCTTGGTGTTGAAGTTCGCCCCATAAAAGACAAAATAGCCATATTATCAGAAAGACCGCCTGCTATACACGAGCAGCGACAAAGCATGCTTGCGCTAGTAGCGAGATTTCGGAAACGGCACCGCCTGCGGTCGCTCCAGGCGATGAACTGCGCTGCTGCCTGGCGCAGCACACGCCGCTTCGCGAGTAGCCTGCGCTATAATAAATCTTAATATCGCTTTGCTGTTAACAGTATAGTCTCACCATAAACTAAAATTATTGTCAATTACCGCGACATCTTCGGCTGCGGACCCAGCGGACCGCTGCGGGCGACAGGCGAGCCGGACCGCAATGGCGGGCCAGCGGCAGCTTGCGAGGCGATTCTGGCGAGAAATTTTGCTCGTATCAGTTTTTGCTTTTACCAGCAACTCGGTGTTGATCAACGACCCTCAGGAATGATACATTTGGCACATTTCTCTGTCTCAGCGTGTACTGCTTACGGAAAAAACAATCTTAAGCTGATTTTTATTACGCCGGCGGACGGGATCTAGGCTGGCCTGCCGGCGAGCAGGTTCGGTTTACTTCACTTTCGCACCAAAAAAGACAAAACAGCCATGCTAACAGAAAGGCCGCCTGCTATATTCGAGCAACGACAGCATGCCTGCGCAACAGCCGCGCTTTCGTCAACGACGCCGCCTGCGGGAGCGCCAGTGCAACGAACTGCGCTGCTTCCCGGCTGCCGTACTCGTCGCTAAGCTTAGCTGGTTTCGCATCGATGCCGCAGCTCAGGGCGCTTTGGAACTAGCCAGCGCCGTAGTAAAGAAACTTCTCTAGTCACCCCTTTACTGCCAACCTGTTCTATAATAAAATAAAGTTATGCTCGATTTCCGCGACGCCATCAGCAGCGGATCTAGCAGACGTCAGGCGAGCCGCACGAAGCAGCAGCAGGCGGCTGAAATTTGCTTGTATCGTAGTTATCACTTCAACCAGTACCTTGGCATTGGCCAACGATCCTCAGTAATGATACTTTTTTGGACATTCATCTATCCCAAAGCTTGTTATGAACGTAAACAAACAGCACTATAGCGGAATCGTGTTCGTGTCTGGTGAATGTTTTAGCTCGGCGACCGATCTCGCGTCGACACGGTCGGTCGGCAGACTGGGTTTGTCGGCGTCGCGGGCGTCAAAGCATGTCACACTACGAAGACATCTGGTCGTCGGACGCGTTGGTGTCGTTGTCGGCCTAGTGTGACAGCTTGGTCTGCCACAGACACGGTCTGCCGACCCGGTCGGCCGATCATCGGTGTCGTTGTCGTGTCTGCCTCGGCGTCGTGTCAGGCTAGTGTGACAGAAGCCTTAAGAAAGGCTGCAAGTGCCATTATTGTTTTCTCTGTTAGCAGTGCAAAAACATTGCAGTGTGCAATTTTGAATAACTGACTAAAATATTAAGTATGTAATCTGAACTATTTCAAAAATGTGATTATCCCGGTTATAATTACGGTCGGTTGTTAGCAGCCTGTACTGTGGCCTGACCCTAAAGAAAGTTCGCAATAAGAATCGCGTCGTTGTTCTGAAATCCTGAGGGTAGCCTAACTTTCAGAGGGGGCAGCCTTCTGTTATTTTGGCAAATCGTCGACCGTTGTGAAAACATCGCGATCGAACGAGGAGGAGTTCGCGATCGCGATATTTTTCGGCCTCTTGGATATAAAATGGTCCACATGTTTCTCACACATATCACAGCCGACCACGATTGTACCTTCGACGAAAATCCTGCGGCAAAAAAAAAGCGTTGACGGAACGGATGTCTCGAGTACGCCGCAATTAATACGGGCTATTCCTACTGCAAGATATCTGCGTGTTTTTCTAGAAGCATGCATGCCTGTACCGCCGCACGCGATTAGACGACAGGCACTGCCGGGCGCGCCAATCGGAAAGCTGGGACCATCCGCCTCGCTCGCAAGCGCCAAAGTGACCGTACAACACCTTTCCGCCTCACGTCCGCCTGGAGGCCGAAAACTGGCGGACCGCTCGCGAAGCGGACCTGGCGGAAGCCGCTGCGAAACGATCGTACAACGGCCGTAAGGCGGTTGACATAACGGCCGTTGGTTGGCGTCAACTATAATTCGGTGCTTTGTGAGCGGTGTCTGCCTAACATTGGAGGTCGAGGCAAAGCCGTCGCAGAAAGACTGGATAACGCTTTCCAAGCAGCGTTTATGGTTAGTGGGGAGGTTTGGGTTCACGTCAGTTTTATGGGAGTGGTCGGTTTCTCCACTGATGCCGGGGCTCCGGACAAAGCGTGCTGTCCCGCGAATTCGCTGAGTTCCTCGAAATACGCAATAGCTGTTCTGCCAGGCAAACACTGAGGTTTACAACCAAAATTGATCACCAAGAGTTCGGTTCGGCCCTTGTTCAGTTCAACAATTCCTTCGAGCAACACAGACTTACCGACCAAGGAGCAGCGGCATGTTGGTTTCAGCGATGCCACGAATTTTGGTGCTGTTATCGCACTCTACAGTAACAAAAATGCTGGATTTTGATGGGATCAAAACGTGGTCGTCATAGACGCATAACTTAGCCCTGCGTGGCTGGGTATCGTCGCCGACAGGGCCTTGGGTGGAAAACGACACGATTAGCTCCTGGAGGTTGATAACGGCACCGTACTCTTGAAGGAAATCCAAACCGAGTATGAGGTCTTTGGAGCACTCGGGTAACACAGCAAAGCAACCAGAGAAAGTGACACCGCGGATCTGAATTCGCGAAGTGCAGACATCGATCGGAGTTACCACGTGGTCACCAGCTGTCCGGATCTGCAGCCCAGACCTAGGGGTCAGAACCTTCCTCAATGCCGTGGCTAACCGTCTGCTCATTACGCAAAAATCGGCGCCGGTTTCCACGAGTGCGGTAACGTGGTGGTCGTCGGCGGATACCGGAATTTCGGCGGAAGCCAGTCGGTCGCAGCGCGTCGTCGAGGTCGTCGGTCGGAGCGTCGTGGCGAATTGTCGGGTGGAGGCTCTTGACTCGGTCCAGTAGCGGCAGCCCTACCCCCGGAGGACGCCGTCTTCAGTTTTCCCGACGTGGGGACGTACCTCTGAACTGGCCAGAGGATGACGGGCGGCCGGGCGAAGAGAACCGCCTTAGGGATGGCGATCGGGACTGGCGTCGCTGCGAGGTCGAAGATTGCACGTTATCAGCAGAGTACTGTTCGATATCCCGTGGTCTTTCACCGTAGCGTGGTCGAGGTGCGTCAGGTGAAAACCCCCTTAAACCCATCCTGCGATAGGGGCAGTCGCGGAGGATGTGGCCGGGCTCTCCGCAGTGGTAACAGAGCGGCATATTGTTTGGAGTACGCCAAACGTGCGCTTTGCTCACGAGGGGCCTGAACTCCTGCGGTACAGAGGGTGCTGTTGCGATTGGCTCCTGCAGGTATGGCACAGGAGCGATGGGGGAAAAGGCTCGCATCGCTGTCCCGGGATTTCGTAGCGCCTCGCTATACGTCATAACGGAGGGCGCCGGGTGTGGAGCTGGGGGTGGCTGCACAACTCGTCGGATTTCTTCGCGGACCACGTCCGTTACGGCAGCGGCGCTGACCTGTGGAGCTTCAAAGCGAAGTTCCGCCAGTTCCTCGCACACAAGGCTTCTTACAAGCTCCCGAAGCTCCTCGGCGGGCAGCGACGTAGGCGTGTACTGGGACTGGGAAGCGGCTGCTACAGTAGCCTGATGTCCGTAGTGGGCGCCCCGTTCCTGTAAAGAGCGCTCGATACCCATTGCCTCCTTGGTGAAGTCGGACACTGTTCGTGGCGGGTCACGGACCATCCGGCAAACAGCTGCTCTTTTGCGCCACCCATTAAGTGGCGTACCTTTTGGGCTTCGGGCATAGCAGGGTCGGCCCGATTGAACAGTCGGGTCATGTCCTCGATGAACATCGCGACGCCCTCGTTCGGCTGCTGTGATCTCGAGTGCAGGGCGATTTCAGCTATCTCTTTTCTTTCGCTGCTGGTAAATGTCGCTAGCAGGTCTAGACGAAAAGCCTCCCAGGTGGTAAAGAAAGCTTCGCGGTTCTCAAACCACGTTTTGGCCGAGTCCTGCAGCGCAAAGTAGACGTCGCGCAGCTTCCGCTCGCCGTCCCACTCGTTAAAACCCGCCACTCGGTCAAAGCTGGCCAACCAGTCTTCGACGTCCTCGAACCTGTCCCCGTGGAACGGTGGCGGCGATCGAGGCGCGTGAAGCACATATGGCGGGGCATTCCCGGAGTGCTGACTTGTCTGGCTAGCAGCGGTGGATGTCATGGCCCTTACCGGCGCTGTCAGTTGGCCGAACTCGGGTCGTAGGCCTCGCAGGCGGCGGCTCGCCTTGTGGACTGGTGTTGTAGCCATGCGTTGAGAGCTGACGTCAAAGGTGTCCTCGAGGTCAGCGTACATGGGCCGTTACCCAGCACTTCCGCCAAATATGTCACCGAGAAACGGTTGACGTAAGCAGGGCTGGTTTACTTGCTTTAATTAGACGCGCAAGACGTTGGGATGCGCAAGGCAGCAGGAAGCACGAGAGACGATGAAGACGAAGCATCTAGCCCCGAGATGGCTCAAGGTTTGCCAACTGCCAGGAAATGCAGTTTAGCCGCTGTATGGCGCCACTAGAGTAGTTAGTAGCGTCGCAATATACATCAAAAAGAAATGATTCTAAGATACTGCCTTGCGGCACACAAAAAAATGGCGGTAGTTTAGCACTGGTTAAACCTGGAGTGACGCAATGGCTACAGCTGGCCGAGTGGAACTTGGTCACGTGACCAACCACGTGATCAGCCACGGCGCCGCGGCGCCGGCAGCACCGCACTACGTGATCAACCATGTGACAGCGTGGTGGCACAGCCACGCCGAAGGCTCGAAATGCTACAGTAATGTAGCTATCGCTACAAAAGTCGAATGAGATATAGTCCCCAAACCAACAGACTGCTTCCCATAAGGCCAGGAGAACTCAAACAACACTTGCGATATATGCGGACGCCATAAGTATTGAAGGTCTCGCCTTCCAAAGAACGCGATCCACGAGCCCCGGTCTCGCCGAACAAGTGACAAGCACACAGCCAGCATTAAAGATAGCAGTTTCTGCGGGCGAAACCAATGCTTCCTGAGCGGTGCAACATAAAACGTAACAGCGAAGCAGACCATTAATTCAAGGCTCTCAAGAACTCAGTTCTATGGCTACGGTAAACTGGTGCTAACTCCTGAGCGCGGCAGAACAGAAAAATTCCTGTGGTTTAGCTCTGGTTAAACCTAGAGTGACGCGATAGCTACAGCTGGCGGAGTGGAACTTGCTCAGTTTAATTGCAGTCAGTCTTTCGCCGCTTCGTTTCGCTGGGAGTTCCTTCATCTTCGTCCCTGGACGTGGATTCACTCTTTCCTCCCCTCTCCACTCCTTCCCAGCTCGGTTTCGCCGGCAGTTGCCGCGGTGGCCACGGCGCCGCCACGTTGAAGGCTCGAAATGTTAGCGTAATGTATGCGCGCGGTACGCACACTAGCTGCGTGCTCTGACATCACTCCGCGCATGCACACAACTGACGAGGCGGGCGGCGTCTGCTCCGCCGTCGGCCCAGCAGCGAGGCGCGCGGCGCGCACACCAGCTGCGGGCTATGACGTCACTCAGCTCATGCGCACAGCTGGCGAAGCGGTGGTGCCACGCCTCAGCACGCAGCCATACTGACCTCGCGAAGTGGCTGGCTTAGTGTAGCTATCGCTGCAAAAAGTACTCATATGGGAATGGGACAAAGCGGCACAGGTAAAGGCTCCAAGCGGTACACGAAACCTGGCTGCTCGCGTAGCAGCCAGGCACGTCAAAAAGCTATTGCGTCTTCCGAGATGCCACTTCTATATTCTGTCTTCCTCCTCGTACGGTGCGGCTCCGCCATCCCTGTAACATCCCGACGGTTCGTGCTCGCCGCCGAAGGGGGCAGGAAGACATCACGCTTAGTTTAAATGGTTAAAAAAGGGCCGTAGAAAACAACCGTACTTATTTCATCAGCCTAGTAACGTGGCTCCAGTAGCTAAAGGCGTTACCGTAATCTATGAAAATACCTAGTGTAAACTCGTTACATTCAATAATTTTAATGATCACCTCTTTCCGAGTTAGCACTGCAGTTTGCATTGATTTACCAGCGCGAAAATCATATGGACAATCTTGTCATAAAACTTTTCTATACACACCAGTATTACCTTTTCTAGACCATAAGGAAGCACAGGTAATATAGATATATGACTGTAGTTAATGACCAGTTTGTATTGCCGCATTTGAAGGTAAGACATGCTTTTGACTTCTTCATGCGACTTGGGAAACAGCCAATTTATAAAACGAGGTGAGAACAAATGTTAAGTGAGGTGCTATAAAGTCATTGACAAAATTTAATGCCGTTACCTGAAGGCCATCGACATCAGTTGAGCTGGTATTTGTTTGGTTCAGAAATGTGCTGCAAACTTCCATTACAAAAGTTGGTTCTGCGGATAACATGGCATCACGTTTGCTCACAGCTGTAAAGCCTGTTTCATCGCTGGTTCGTGTCCCCAAGTTTCGAAGCGTGCACTGAAATTCTTAACGAAGGTGACTCCCGAAATGCGTTTGCCACCTATAATTATTTCGGAGGTATTTAGCGTTGCATGTTTTCTTGAACAGCTTCATTAATAACCTTCCACGCTTTCTCTGGAGCGCCTCTTGACGCATTAGATAGAAGGTTATAATAATAAGTAATTTCTGCTTTTCCCATTCTCCCAGCAAGTTAATGTCGGTATTGCTCGAAGCTTCTAAGTGTTGCTGAACAGTTGAAAGCACTCGATGTACAAGAAATGAAATTCAATAAGGTGGTTATGCAGCTAGTTGGTGTTCCGTGAAGAATTACAGCGAAACTCAGAGGAAAGAAAAACGCGAACAGAGACAAGTTTACCCACAAGCGCTGCAGCAACTGAAGCGCTTCAGTGTGAACTTGCTCTGTTCGCGATCATATCCGCACTGGATAGAAGTGATCCTGAAACATTGAAGGTACCCGTCACGTTAGAGAAAATGCCAGATACAGGAAAATTGTAGGAGCTATCGGCAGATTTGCTCATTGAGCATATGTCAGATGGACTTAATAGTTTCCTAAACGTCAACAGTTCTTGTTTAATAGCCGAGGAAAAAAAAAGTTTGATCAGCTAATCGTCTCATGGAGGTTCTTGGTCAGGGCACCAAGGAGTTAAAAAGACTAAGGAACGTCTGTTTTAAGGGTACTATTGGCCAGGGTGTTTTCGTGACGCAGAGCAGTTTGTAAGGACATGTTGCACTTGTCAGCGTGTGGGCAAACCAGGGGACAAATTGAGAACGCCATTGATGTTGGTGTTTATCATTGTGGAGCCCTTTAGACGGCTCGTTATTTACACAGTTGGACCACTACCGGTAACAACCTTAGGGTATAGACGTATTTTGATTGTGATTTGCCCAGCAAGCAATTTCCCCGAAGCAGTCCCGCTCAAAAAACACAGCTCAGTTGAGGTAGTCAATGCACTACTGTCCATATTCGCGCTGGTTGGTCTGCGGAAATCCAGCGAGATCAGGGCACAGTGTCAAACTAGCGCTTTGACCAGGCCTTTCTAGAGAGGTGTGGGATAAAGCTTTTACATAGCTCGGTGTACCATCCACAGTCGAATTCCGTTGAGAAGCTCCACTGCGTCATGAAGCTTGTTGTGAGAGCATTGTGTTTTGAGCATAAAACAGATGGGAGCTATGCCTGCCTGCAGCGATGCTTGCATTAAGAACTGCGCCCC